>DWMY01000074.1:0-55265 GCA_018249775.1 Heliconius hecalesia formosus
TGAGAAAAAAAGTAACCTATGTTCATCCGAAGACCCTCAAGTATCTCTGTATGAGTATTTTATTACAATTGAATTAGCGGTTTGGCCCTGATTGCGTAACAGACAGACAGACAGACAGACAGACAGAGTTACTTCCGAATTTATAATATAGGTATGGATTAAATATTTAACTTAATTTGTAATTATCTGTATCCTATTTGCTAGTATTGGAATAAAAATACACAATTCGCTTTAAATACATATTTAACTTAACATTCTTTACAAGTTCCGGGCTCTATTAAACAAAGTACTATAACTATATAAATATTAAATATGTAATTCCTTATTCACAATGACTTTAAATCTATTTACCAAGTAGGAAATTTAAATAAAATTTAAATTAAATACATCAAATTAAATACAAAATATGACTTATTATCAAATAAATACTATTTGAAATTGCATCTAAATACATTTGTTTATAAATACCTGCGTGTAGAAACGTGCCCCAATCATCGGCATGAGATCACTGATGGAGCGACGCGTGTTCGTTGTCGATATAAGGTACCTGCTTGTCGATCGAAATTATTTATACGGACGTACGTTATTTACAATGTTGTTTATGTTTTAAAACACAGTCACACATGTGTGTGTAGTACACACACAAACACACACACACACACACACACACACACACACAGTATTTGAAGTTAGTATACGAGTACGCTATCAACTTATGACTTAGCCAATAAACTAATTATACGTATACTTCACAATTACATAAGACATCTATAACTATTACTTCTTTATTGAATACAAAGTATAATAAATCACAAATATAAACAGCCAAAACACATAAAACATACATCACTACATACCTATAAACCATTTAGTCTACACTATCACCCATAATGTCTGAAATACTGAATAAAGTATTCAAACACGGATTGAGGCCGTCGACGAATTTGTTTATAACTTTTTTTATTTTCTTGCAATGCAGCGATCCGCCACTCAAAACGCAATATCCTTACCTCTACTAAATGCTCGATACAGCCTTAGGCTGAATAATAAACTATTTAGATACTTACAACACAAGATTCTTGAAATCCGTGGAATAAGTCCTTGTGACGAGGTCTAGACAAGCTGGTAGGTTGTCGCAGTGGATGCTGCGGCAGGCGAGTGCGAGAGCGAGACGACCGAGGGAAGCCAGGTCATCTTGTTGGGCCTGGATAGGTTATGTTTTTTTTATACCTCAGTGAACCTTTATTGGGTCTTTAATGGACCCTTACTAGATCCGAAGACATGAGCAAAGAATGAGCATATGAAGAAATTAATTCGATTTCTATTTGGTGTAACTTACACATTGTTTCGTTTACAACAACAATCATCTATATAATTTGACTCAACACTATCTAAATAAGCTGACAATATTACGAATGCGTTAAATTACTATTCTATTTATTAGTAAGTAAAATATTTGTAAACTATATAATATATATTTTTTCATAATATTTTCAATAAAAAAGTACATATCTTTAATCGTTTTTTATATTTTTTATATATAGGTTCATAGGATATTTCCTTAACAACATATATATAATAGGAATATCTATATAACAATAGAAGAAATACTGCTGAACCCAAAACAATCAACTTAAGAAAAATTATAAATCTTCTCAATAGCACATAACGTCGTTGCGCGTGCGAATCCGCGAATCAGCACTTTGTCAATAGCACATAAGAAGTTTGATCTGACAATAAAGCGTTGAGTGTTGTCCTCGATAACAGTAAGTGTTTTGGTCTTTGATAATATTGTGGTCATTATGATTATACCAAAATGGGAATTCATTAAGAACTCATCAACGATAACACTTGTAGCTTCCCCCAACACTGTTTACCAGAATGGAGGTGATTGTGCGGACACTGATCTTTGAGCTTTAGCAACTAAAATTGATCTTACTCCTAAATTCTTCGGCTGCCTCAGTAAATATAATTGCTGTCAGATCACTTTCGGAAACGAAATTTTTGTCGACATCCAAAGGATGTTGGATATTTGCTGATATAATATTTTCAAATGATTGTAGAACAAGAATAGAAATGGATGGATGTTATCTGGACCCATTTAATACAACCTATGTTGAATGGGTCCAGATAACATTCACTTCCTTATGAAATTATTATACTTACCCATACAATGTTCAAAGATTTTCGGCACGAAAACTACATGATTTATGAATTGATACGACGTTTAAATTATTTAAAGATTTTAATGAAAATTTGATAATGTAATATTATCTCATTTATAAAAAAGGCTATCAAAACAATTGGATATGAAAAGTGTAAAATTTAAATTCTGTTAAAAGAATAATTCATAAATAATGTTTTAGAATGCATTTATGTGTTTTCTCATAATATGTAGGTTAATATAGTAAAATCTTTAATTTTGAATCCGTAATATATTTATAATTTGTTACTACAAAACCGTAAGTGTCCTTACATAAAAACTAAACGAGTTACAAGTTGATTGATTTTATTTTTCGTTTTAGTCAGTTGCACTACCTATTAGTCGGTATTTATTTATACCAAGAACTACCAAGATACTAAGATTTTTATGCCTCCTGTAAAACTGTTAAAAAGCAGATACGCGGTATTACAAAGTGCTCATACGCAGTTTCGCACCCACAACGACGATAAATTACTACCAAAATTTCTATATACTAAAGTCGGGCCATAAATACTGATACAATTTAAAAAATGTTATTAAAAAAAAAATGTTATTATTGAATTCATTATTATAAAAAAATGTTATTATTGAATTCAGAATTTTTATAAGATTTTTCATTGTGTTTTCTTATTTTCACGCCAATATATTGTAAAATGTTTTGTGATATTAAATGGAAATTGATATTAAAATGGAGTGGGAGGAAAGAGAACTGAATCGTTGTGATTGCATCACATAAAGTAGTTATAGAGCTAAATATAATTTTTAAAATCCTCCACTCGTTTTAGCCAAATACTTGTGTACCCGGCCATTGATAGGTACAATGAAACCTTCTGTGATTGTAGCACAAGCTGTGCTTATTTGTATAAAAGGCATAAAAGGCTATCAAAGCAGTAAGTGAAAAAAAATTAAGAAATCCTGTCCGAAAGCTAAAGATTTCATCTCGAGAGATGAAGATAGCACCTAGGACAATATTGTATATTTTAATTTTTTTAAAATACTTAAGATTTGCAGCTTATAAGAGACGGACTGGACATTTTTTAACTGATGATTTAAAAAAGAAAAAGGTAGTAAAAATTTTTTACACTTAAGTAATATTTTAACAAACAATAAAATAAATACGGTCAGTATTTATGTTAAAACGTCTACAGAAGCTTCCTAATTAACACAGTACAACGTGAGCATTGTCGGACTTTAGTGACAGCTTAATGGGGTGTTAAGTAAGAAGGAGTACCTGAAAAAGATATCAAAACATCGGCACAAGTGTATCAAGATACCATTCTTGAGAAGGTTAAGCTCCTTAAGAACACCATATTTAATTTCAGCACCGGGTCACAAAGCATCCATCATCTTGGTTCGAAACGAATGTTCCGGACTTCATCAGAGCTGAAGACTAGCCGTCATCAAGTCATGATCTTAATCTACTGTGTAATTGAGTTATATTGAAGCAAAAATCAAAAGCGCAGACCTAACAGAAGAGCATTATTTGCTGATTTTGTTCAAGAAACTGGATTATTCCCAAAAAACACAAATTGCATAAGATCTGCTGAACCAATGAAAATCGTTGAACATACATGGGGGGGAAATGGATAGGTCTATCTGTAAACCACCATTGAACCGTCGATCGCGTTACACTCTGTATATTATTAATGTTTTTATATTAATGTATTAAACTAACATACTAGCAATAAATGTTACGTACAATAAAAACATATTTTTCTTTGCAACAATATTTATGGCAAGATTAATTATATTTCAATGCATACCCGCGCTACATCCTCGTGGCCGTTCATGGCGTCTCCGATGCCGCACCACGCTATGCGGACGCGGCAACCGTTCATTATCACTTTAGTTGGCTCCAGGGTCCTAGCCATTATTATAAGCAAATTTCAAGAAAACAGCTATACCACACAAAACAAATAACAGATATAAAACAAATTTCATATAAAAAATACTTTTGAAACTATAATAGTTTAATATCCCATCGCTTTAACCAATCAAACTAAATATTATTATAATAACATAATGTACTGGTGAAATTCTTAAACATTTCTATCGTTCCATATTATCTTATGATATTAGCTTTTAAAGCTTTATTTAAAATGCTCCATTTAAAGCTTTTAAATCAAACCAAACCCAAAAAAAAACTAAAATAACGTTCGATTTCCATACAATCTGTACTCAAACACAGATAGTACTGACCGGCAGGCCATTCCGCTGGCGTGTATCGCCCTCAGCGCCGCTGTCAGCTGCACGAGCATCGACCACAGCACCGCCTCCGGCAGGAGGGCACCGCACGCCACCGCTCGTAGCATTGCGTTCTTCTGTTAGTATCATATACATTTGTATTTATTTGTTGGTTTATATACGAATTTATTATTTATTTACTTTCATTTCTATATTCAATGCAATGCGTTAAAAATGCGTTTACGCGTAAAGCTGTGTCTTAAATAGGTTCGTAGAAATATATACATATTTTAATAAAAATGTTAAGTGCTGAATCTACACCTAAAAATTACATAATTATATGTGATTAAAGTATGATTGTGTTAAAACTATCTCAACAAAAAGAAATCACCACGTCACAGCAAAATTTCAAAGACATGAATTCATTTATCCTTTGTTTCCAATTCCTACTATTCTACATAAACAAAAAGACATACAGGTAAGACTTACTTACAGTACGGTCGAGAAGTCGTAGCCGCCCTGAAGTTAGCTGTAGGTACTTTTCATTATTTTCTTCCCGAGTGAACATTGCGCCTAACTTCAGTGCAACCACGACTCGTTATCTACAGTGACCCACCGTGTGTGTATAGGGCCGCGGCGCGTCTGGATCCGAGGAGAAGGGATCGTGGAAAGCGCCGTTCGCCTCCGGGCCGCTGCCTGGCGGCGCACCGCACAGGTATTTGCTCATCAGCGTAATGGAGGAAGGGTGGTAGTCGTATATCAGCACCAGGGCTGAGGGTACATATAACGATAATACTAGTCTTTGAATCAGATACATATAACGATATTCAGATAAATACAGAACTAGAAAGGTGAATACAGGACTAAAATTGTTAAATACAGGACTCTTTATTGAAATGTCGTAAAATTACTCTTAAACCAGCTGTGCCAAGTTTTATTGGGGTCAGGCAACACGTAACTACAAAACTTTTGATGGATTCCTTTTCTCTTTTACCAATATGACACTGGATTTATGTTAATGTAACTATTACATGTTAAGTATGAAACATAATATTAAGGTCTCATTAATGGTAAGATTTGCTGGAATTTAAATTTCAATGATTTCTATAAAAGTATTACAATTTCTTAGAAAATCTATAGTAAAAATGATACAAAAAAGTATCTTTACTAAGAGATACGATCAAATTTATTTACTTTAATTTATTTAAAAATCATTATGTTTCAACACAGTAAGTAATAAACCGAACTGTCACTTCTCTTTTCTGAATAAATAGGAAATTGTTTCCATTGCTTTGACATTTTCATCGTTGTGAAGTTTTCGATTTCCGTTAGAATAAACGTTTGCGTCAGAGACGTCTAGCGAATGGTTTATAAGAACAGGATGTTATTATTGCTGTATGGGCTGCTCTGATTTGCTCTTGTCCTACACATAAAATAATTTCCATATTCCGTATATACTTTATCGTTTGTCAAAAATGAAAACCTATTTATATTGAAAATATGTAAGGTATGCCGCAAAATGATAAGAAAACTGAGTATATATTTTAAAATGGGATTCAATTACTATGATGATTTCTTAGTACATTTTTAAATAAAACATAATAAAAGAACTTAACAAAAATACTCATAATAAAAGTTAAGATATACTAATATGGACCTAAAATCCTAATACAAGACAGAAATAATTTCAAAAAATCATCGAGTTAGAATAAACAAAAGAATCCAAAAAAAAATAACTCACAATGATCCCCAAACTCCTTGGTCGTGAACAGCCTGTGGAGCCTCACAATGTTCGGATGGTCGAGGTTCTTCCACACATCCATGCGCTTGCCGGCGGCCACACTGATGCCGTGCAGGCGGCGCATCGCGAAGTACTCGCCCGTGGTGCGGTGCGTGACGCGGTACGAGCTCGCCAGGAGGTGCGGCCCGCCCGGCTCCAGAGGCGTTAGATCGCCATATATGTCCACGGTCGAAGGCAGATCTGGCCGGGAAGTTGATGTGTCATACTTATTTATTTGTACATTATTAACAATATAAAGAAGATATGTAATGTTTCACAATTCGTGCATTTTTGACAGATCAAAGACAGCAGTATGCACAACAACACATCTCAATCAATGAATATTTTAACACTATGTAATTGATTAATAGTGAGGTATGTTAACACGCGATAATTAGTTATGAATCCAAATCCAAATCGTAAGAATTATTTTAAAAGTTCTGTAAATCTACTTATACGAAGAAATTAATAGTTATGCGACGAGTTGTATAAGGTTTATTGTCAATTTCAAAATATTTAAAATTCTTAAAAATGGAGTCAGAGATTTTTTTTCCTTTATACTTTCAAAATATTGATATTTTTTTAACTATATTAAAACATATATACGAAGTCTGATCAAATAATAATCGTTATTTTCAATTTTTTCAGAAAGTATTTATTTATTCATCAATAACTATCTTGTTGCCAGCGTTTTTTCCAATCCTCCTGTTTCGATTTTTCTTTTATCTCCTCTATCGTAGCAAAACGCTTTCCTTTCATTGGGGTCGTCAGTTTTGGGAAGAGAAAAAAGTCAGCGGGGGCCAAGTCCAGTGAATAAGGTGGTTGAGGCATGATGAGAGTTTTGTTTTTGGCCAAAAACTCATGCACAAGCATCGATGTGTGAGGTGCATGCATGCATGAATGATTGTTTTTTCCACAATTCTGTGCATTTCTGGCGAATTGCTTCGCGCCAATGTCGCATAACTTCAAGGTATTATTCGTTATTGACCATACGACCTTGTGGCAAGAATTCCTGATGCACCACGCCATTGCAGTCGAAGAAAACAGTGAGCAAAACCTTCTCATTTGACCGAACTTGACCTGCTTTTTTCTGGATGCTTCCATTGGGATGATTGGGCATTGGTTTCAATGGCATAGCCATACACCTATAATTCGTCACCTGTTATGACCTTTTTGAGGAAATCTGGATCGTCGTTGACGATGTTCAACAGCACCTGCGATATCCATGCGACGTTGTTTTTGCTCAAAATTTAGCAATTTTGGAACAATCTTTGCTGCCGCACGTTTCATGGCTGTCGCTTTGATGCAAAAAAGTTACATTATATTATATATATTTTTTACTTTTGTTCTAACATTCGCATTATCACGCAGGATAAGCAGAGATAATCAAGTGTCAAGATATTCCGTCCTCACGCCCGAATTTAAGGTGTTAGTTACGTTCAGTGGATGGAATCAATTTCTCTATTAGTGGAGCAAGGAAATGAAAATAGTGTAAATAAACTTGCACTGACCCACTGAGCCACGATGTCCTCATATAAAACTTTTACATGAAAAATTAAATTAAGTCAAACATTAACGAGATGAGGCCATCACATGTCATCGTCAAAACGTAAGCGGACGTCGCACAATCGCAGCAGGGGGCGGGATGGCCACCACGACCTTACACTTGCAAATTATATGTATGGGCAAAGCTCGGTGACATGATCATATGGAGGTTGGAGCTCCATATCAAACAGATAAAAAGAGAGAATCTATTGTTTAGACAACATTAATATTAGAGAAATTTAAAGCTCTGATTTATATCGAAATAAAAGGTAAGTATAAATTATTTTTTACTTAAGATACGCAAGATTGTCACGCGGTTAATATATTATTGATTAATCATCAAAAAATAACATTCCATGTATTTTTTATTTATTCTCATAGAATTATTTCTAGAAGTTTCATTATGCAAGCGCTGTAAACATTCCTTAGTAATTAACAGAGTAGTGCATTTCGTATGCACATAATGTGTATAGTTAAGATTTGAAACCAATCAGCTGGTACGTCTCAAGAGTAAATCTCGAAAGAAAACGCCATAAATAGTTGCTACATGGGCGTTTCTCATGGGTCCGTATGACATTTCATTATTTAAATTGAATCAAATCAGCTTCAGGGAACAGAGGAAACCTAGTGCTAAGACACTCCGTTCCCCACTTTTCCCCAAATTCTGGAGGCATTGTGTATTGAATGGCGGAACTTAACGCAGCGCTTTGCCTCAATACCAGAGCGAATAAATGGAAATATATAAAAAAAATTCTCGAGTGGGGATCGAACCAGTCGCGTATTCAGTCACACTTTGTGTCCCAGCGCCACGACTGGTTTCGAATTATTATGGCAACTTAAAAGATTTATTAGCTTATAAAGATTTATTTTAAGATTTATTAGCTTTGTTATTAGGATTATTAGAGGGATCATTTTACAATCTTGTTATTTTATTGAAGGAGTTAATATCGTCGGACGGACGGATTCAGATATACTTGTAATTAAGCGTAAGGTGATTTGGATTTAGATCAGTGCGCATCGAGATACACATCATTGACTGGTCTCTTCCTAATATTTAACAGTTATTACGAAAGCCATGTAGAAATTAAAAGAAATGAAACTATTCTCTCACATCTCTTACAATAACTTTCATTAACAATTTAGGTTAACCAAAAAATATTGATTAATATAAATAACTAGATATTATTTCTACATTTTTTTAGGAAAGAAAGACTCACCCTGGTAGTATTTCATATCGGGCCTCAGAAAAATGTCGTCGTTTTTGTTGTATATTTCTTCCCTGATGGTTTCCGGCATGTAGAACGTCGACGCCAAACCTTGTCGGACAAAATGGCACATAAATATTTGTTCAGTGTTTATGAAATCAAAATAATAACATTCAATTGGGCCATTACAGGCTCTTTTGGATCGTCGAGTTAAATAAAAATTATAGTTGCGTCAGTTAAACAGGCACTACCATCGGCAACAAAGCAGTTTTGGTGAGAAAATCCGACGAGAATTTAGACAGTTGCCCTTTTAAAATATAACGTATTTAAAAATATTTGAATTAAATACATATATTTAGAAGATATATACTTATATATAGCAATTTTATAATTATAAATCACACATGTTTTTATTATTAATAATAATATAAGTTATATTTTATAAGATATAAGTGAAATAAAAAGTACCATGACGTGTAACTTATGACGTAATTTATTACTCTCACTGCATTATAATTAATATAAAAACGCCTATAGCTTTGTCAATTTAAAATATTATATTTTATTAGATTTATTATTTTAATTTACAATCGTTTCAATTACAAATCTACCAAAAATATTTAAATGATCGCAAAGTAACGAAGGATTAAATGATGAACTAGAGATGTATAATTATTGACAAAATCACATATTTAAAAAAAAGTAAACCTGATGAAAAAACATAGCAGCAGCAACATTGCAATATTTCAATATCTAACTTTAAAAGAAGAAGACCTCTGTCTCCCGTAGACATACCAACAATCAATGCGAACTGTTCGCTCGAGTTGGTCGTTTTTAAAGAAGCCGCAGCATATTACTTATTCATCGCTGAAATCGTGATGACGGCCACTTACCCACGTAGGGGAAACTTCGAAGGTGCTCGAGTTGCATATTTAATACGACACTTCGTATCCTAATCAAGTGCAGGTGCATTATTCTCATTATTTTTTCTTTTGGTTTTTTTTTTGTTTGGAGTTGAGGATTTTTCGATTTCGTTGATAGGGAGGTGAGAGAAAAGGCTTTTCAAATCCTATACGCTTTCGCTGTGTCACTCATACATTTTTTGTGCAGCCAAAGCTCTTTCCACAAGTTTGATAAAATTATTGAAATAAATAAAAAAAAATCAGGTGTAAATTAGATCTGGATAACGACACAGGTACCCATTTATAGACATTTAACGTTTAACAATACGTATATATCTATATAACATTGCCAAGGGAAGATGAATGTCGTAACGATAGAACGGATGACATTCTTGTCAATAACTATAGGTGCTATATAGTTTGCCTTTTTAGCTTCACGCATATAGCGGGTGGGCGGTGAGAACCTAATTTGTTATAAGATACGTTTCCCTACTTAACACGCGAATTTTAAACGTTGCGTGTTGAGTGGCGGAAATCAACGCTGCACTGTACGCGCTGCGCTGCGTTGTAGTGGTGTTTATGTGCATACTTAAAGTAGCGCAAAAACCACGTCTATAGTACCCTACTCCCTGCCTACAATGTATAAAATAAAATATACGACGTAACTACAGTACAGGGGCAGTTATATTCTTAAATATCAAAGTTAAAATGTCATCACAAAATTGGCGCGATTTATCTTTCAATTGCAAATAATATAAAATTGTCGCTAGCATTATGCACAAATAGCCGCCACGAGAAATTGAACTCGAAGGTGACTTACAAACTTTCCCCTGTTCAACCCTCGAATGGGGATCGAACCCTCAATCATCACTTTAGAATAGGGCGATGTGTTTCACTGTGTCCTATGTTCTCGTGTATTCATTTTAATTAAATTATTAGATAAATCGACCAGAAATGTTAATAGACAAGCAAAGGAACATTTTTTAAAATTTTAAAGTGTTTTTCCACACTTAGGAAAGAAAAATACTTATTTAGAAAACGTAAAATACTAATTTAAAAAAAGCAAAGGAACAGTTTAGCGCTTGACATTATAATTATCGGAGGAGACTACATTAGCGCTAGCATTAATATCTTGGAATAGAATTTCGCATTGCCGATTATTGATTCAGAATATACTAGATTCGCTCGCGGCTTCGCCGGCTCAGACACTGATATATCTTTGTAAGATACACAAACTCTGTCTATAAGTGGAAATCGAAATTAAATCCGCTTAGTGCTTTCAAAGATCTAAGCATATATCGGTGATCAGGAGAAACTATTAGTTTTATCAGGATTGCATGCAAAGTAGGTACCTATAGCTAAAGTAAAATATGTTTTTATATGTAGGTTTGCAGCAGGTGGGTATTGAACCCAAACTGGCTCTAAAGCTCTTTCAAAATTATATTTAATATTTAAAATCATAACCTGTCAATTAAGGAACCTATTATATTAGACAATTATCACAGATTAATTCGCAATGCCGCCACTAACTACACGGTACTTAAACATATAATATCAGAAAATTCGAGCGATCACTAAAGTTCCGTTCTCCAATTTTCGAGGCGGTAATCAAGGGTTGGCTTTATCTTAACAAAATAGGGAAACAAAAAATACATATAAAATTTAAAATAAAGAGATATTTTTCATATTTATGAAATCAAAACGGAGGTCGGACCGAGCAGAAAATCGAGACACTATGTTCTACGATTTCTGCCAAATTTGAGACGGTGAGTTGAGGAGTATATATTACCGGAGCAGGAAAATGAAAATAATTCATTTATACCACCCACAACCGTTTACATTCAGACACTACCGCTGCGACACGATGGCCTCAAATAAAATAGAAAAATAATGCTTAGTTATACTTATAATTGATTATAAGGCTAACAATAGTATTGCTTCATGAAAGTAAAATACTTTTTTTAGCTTCACGCTGCATTCCGCACATAGCAGGGCAGGCAGAGGGAACCTGGGAACCTAGTGCCAAGGTACTCGTTGCCTTACCAGAACGAGGAATTGAAAATATTAAATAAAATTATTTACCTAATTCGTATAACATTTATTTCCTTCGAGTGGGAACCGAACACATAACCGTCGCTTTTACAGGCACACGCTTGTGCCCCTACGCCACGACAGCCTCAAAATTATTTAAATGATTAGATATAGTTAGATATCTTATGATATTCTAATAACCTTAAAAGTTGCAGGGAGAGCACTACGACACAGTTACGACATCATAGATTGTTTATTTTACTATATAAAAAAGTGAATATTAAATAAAAAATATATTTAAATTCAATTAATCATTCTACTTTCTAAACTACCCCTATATCAAGTATAGTATTCAATTATTCTCTACGAGTTATTTGTTTACATAAATGATAAGCAAGTTCAATATTTTAATTTAAAAAGAAACTGTCATGTATATTTAAAAAAGGCAAATTAAAATAAAAACATCAACATATTCGTCTAATATAAATATCTAATTATATCTACGCCCATAAGTATTATTAAATTTATTAACTAAAATAAAAAAAAATGTAAAAACTTAAAACCCATCGTATAACATAGATTTTTTTATACAGAATGATCTAGATACTGTTTAATATTATGCTATAATCCTTACCTGTCTGTATACTCCACTCTGGTTCTTTAATAAAAAGTGAGCATGAAACATATTACAATACGGTTAACCAAACCAAACAACACTATAACTACACAAAAATATTAACCAACAACTTTGTATAAAATTTAAAAAATAAAAAAAAGGAATTAATTAGTTTTTGTATAATAGAACTTACGACGGTGCTCGATTATGAACAATATTCTTGACATCCTCATGCTTCAGCTTACATTCAATGTCAATTCCGCTTTATTTGTACTGTAGTGTACAACTGCGTGAAATATATAAAAGTCGCTAAGAGAAACAGTTTTCATACATATATGTATATACAGCAAATATAAGTTAATATATAATTACCCGGCTGCACTTTGGTGGTAGCGGGAACATGCGGGTACATGTGAGTACCGTACGCGGACACACCCATACATTCTGCACCTAGAAAAATTCAATATCTTTATCTAATCTATCTATTTTATGTGTCTGATGCATAAAAATAAGAAAATGCAGAATTTTGCTGTAATGATTTGGCTTTGTTGACAAATAATTAATCTTTTTTATGGCTTCAAGCTGTATACGGCAAAAAGCAGAATAGGCAGAGGGATAAAGTGTAAAGAGTCTCCCTCTCTTTCCAGTTTTCGAGACTAAATTACAGCTCAATTAAATAAATGGTGGAACTCAACGCCGCTCTTTGTCCTTTTATGGGACTGACGAAATATAAATAATTCATTCTCACCGATTTAGAATCGAATCTACAACCGTCGGGTATAGTCAGACACTGTGCCGCTGCGTCACAAGGCCTTGTCTACTTTTATCATGACGCGGCAAAAACAGTGAATAGGCATAATGACAAAAAATAAACATCACTAATTTAATTAATGAAATCCTCTTAATTTCCTCTGATTATTTAGAATAAAATAAAACTACAAAATAGGTAAAGCTGTCATGATATGTTGTAATACAATCACAACGATTCACGTTATGCATTAGTTAGTCACTAATTTTGTGGTGACTTTGAACTTATAAATTGTGATTATAATACATTAGGTATACATCGTTAAAGGACAGTTCCTCAAAATCTGTCATCGTGCCTATGGATATATTAAAAGTCCAAGTACTAATATACATAATAATGTGATCAAACTAACCACTTACGCAGAATTTGACTCTTTAGCTAGTGTTCGAGGCATTCCTTGCTGAGTGGCGTAACCCAACGCCGCTCTTTCTCCTACCAGAGTGGAGAAATAAACAAATCATTTTAACTTCGCCCGCTCCAGTAGGACAAAGCACGGCGTTTAAAACTCGGTTGAAACCCGTGACTGTCAGACGCCGCCCACTTCGCTATTGGTGTCTTCTAATTTTGTTACACTATTATACATATACCTACGTATATTTTTTATTGTACATTGTAACAAGTCAATACAAGATAAATTATGAATTAACAAAACATTATTAAAAGCAAGCTTTCTAGATGTTTTTTTATGTTGTATTGTATTTCACAAATCAGTCTCTAAAAGAACTCTTTACAGATATTTTTTGAAAACTACTTCTAGACTCTGAAACTCTACTGAGGAAGCTGAAAAGTTTAGACAAAAATAAGTGTGCCGGCCCTGATGGGTTTCATGGATGGGAAGGCCTCGTTGAACCTTTATTAGCAACCAACAACATGGATTTGTTTCTTCTCGGTCAACATGTACCAATTTAGTTGATCTCCCAGAAAGTATAGTAGAGGCTCTGTCTGGACTCTCACAGGCAAATGGACGTTTTTTACACAGATTTTAGTAAGGCAGTTTGTCTCATGATTTCTCGATGCAAAAATTATTTGGTTATGGTATTTCTGTTATTTTTTACGATGGATGGAATCTCACTTGGAAAATAGAATATTCTCAATAATGGCTTTCCCTCCAATTCTCGGAAAGCAACCTCTGCGGAACAACTGCCGCAGGGGTCTCAAATGGGTCCAATCTTGTTCACCATGCTTATTAACGATATACTTAATACTATACAATTTTCCAAAACTTTTATATATGCAGATGATCTAAAATTGAGTGAAGTTATACACTATACAAGATTTAATGATGCTTTAAAGGGATATAGATGAACAATTGCTGTCGGCACAATAAAATATAATAGGCCGGTCGTGGCGCAGTGGCACAGGGTGTGACTGTAAAAACCGACTGGTTGTGGGTTCGATCCCCACTCGAGGAGATGAAATATTTGCTTAAATTTATATTTCCATTTCTTCGCTCTGGTGTCAAGGCAAAGCGCGGCGTTGAGTTCTGCCACTCAACACGCAATGCCTCCAAAACTCGGCAGAAAGTGGGGAACGGAGTGTCTTAACACTAGGTTCCCTCTGCCTACCCTGCTGTGTGCGGGATACAGCGTGAAGCTAATTTAATTTTTTTTACAATAAAATATGTCTCAACCCAAAAAAAGGTTTATTTATAAGGTATTATTGGAAAAGAAATATCGTCTCACTTCAGTATAGTATCGTACACAATAACATCAAGGAACATCATTTTCGAACGAAATTTCAACAAAGAAACTACCTTCTTATTGTAAGCAATTAAATTATTTCCGAATGATTTCCTTAGAAGAACGTAGCAGACGATTAGATATATTTTTTGTCTCTAAGATTTTCACGAACGGAATTGACTGCCCTCAGCTACTCAACAAGTTTAATATACGTGTATCAGTGAGATTTCACCGTAATATGGTAAGCCTCCTTTACCTTCCACTCAGGAAAATTGTGTTCAAACTCTCCTGTCCGTAGACTTCGCAAGTTGGTCAATGAGCACCGTGACGTATTTCACATTAATGCTGATTGGACTAGTAAGATTCGATTAGTATTGAACACCAAAATACAATGATTCTAAAAACGTATTAATCTTAAAATTCTTTATTTTTCTTTTTTACTTGTTTTGTGCCTATGCTTAGGAGTTTATTTTCGGTCTAATATAGGAAGATGTATCTGTCTGTAAGTATTGGTTACAACTTGTTTTAGTTCCATGTACTATATGTCTTTTTTTATGTGTACTGATATTGCTGGAAACGTTAGTGGATAAAAAAAATGCCTTTCATGATAATTTTGGCCATTATGCATTAATAACAATATTGTTACACGTAATTTCACTGTCGTAATACAAATTTCAGCTCAATCCGACACTGGGATGTGGGTCAAACTGAGCTTGCAAAATTTGACATACACTAACACACTTACTAGCACACGCACTGACACGGCAAGTCAAATAAATGGTTGTAATTAACAAAATGGTTTGCGAAATGTGAACTTACTTGAGAACTTATCTTGTATGGGAGAAAGTTATATTTAATGCAGGTCAAAGTGCAAGAGTTACACTTACGTACATAGTAAACATATAAATTCTATGTCAATTATCCAAAAAATAACTTCTAGTTTCTAAGTTCTAAATATATTTTCTAGTATTCACATAATATATGTATCTTACCCATAGTAGCTGATGTGTTGAGATTGGCTGAAGCGTTCAGTGCCTCAGTGTTGGCGGGATAGAAGTATGTTGTACCTCCAACGTTTTCCTAAGCAAGTATAAAATGGTAAAAAATAAATCAAATAAATTTTAAACAAATAAGCAATTTCCGGTACAAGTTATAAAAGTAGCATAAAAAAATGAACGGACTTCAAATATTTGTCAATGTTGACTTCTTCTCCAGAATTGCGGATACCACCATGTCTCAAATACTACGGAAACGATTTTAATCAAATTCGGATTTTTCCCGAAGTTACCCGAACCTACCTGATTTAAAACAAACTGTATCAATCCGATATAACTTTAGTTTCCCAGAAAATTGTCGGCAGCGAAACAGACAGTGTGAAACTACTGAGTTACATAATGTTATTTTTAATTAAAAAAATAACTATTAAATATTCGAAGAAAAAAAATTTACACGGCCTTCCAAGGCAAGTATCCTATATAATCAATAGATTTTGATTACACACTCAATTTTTCAGTGCTTTAAGCGATTGCTTCGCCAAAAACATCTAGTTTCTAAATAGATCCAAATATTTAATATGAATTTTAGCTTGATACCTCCACGCGATCTTAAGATAAACGGTCTTGACAAAGGCGCAGACGTATAACAATGTGATCCTATAAGGGTTAAGATTTTACACTTTGTGGTACGGAACCCTAAAAAGACTTAAAAAAGTAAAATTTCTATATTACCTGATGCACCTGAGTGTTGACTTGTAAAGGGATGTTTGCCGGCGGTGACTCCTCAGGCGACTCGGCCAAGATAGTAGGCGGCGGCCCGTAGTAGTTGACTGGGATGAACTCTCCGATCAGAACCTATAGAATATTTACAAATACAAATTTTTAACCATTATTTGCAAGCGCTTTATTATTGAGATTTGTTTATTGCATCTATATTTAATATTTTAAAGTTAAAAAGTGTGTTTGTCTGTCATATCCAAAAGATGAAACTACATCTTTTAATATAGGTACGCACTATCAGATAAAAAATTATCAATATAGTTTTGCCCAATACAGAAAATTCAAATAAGCAAAAATAATAAAGCAAAGAAAATATACACAAATACAATTAAAAATAAATAAACTTCAAAATTACAATAATATACCAAGCATTGGTTTTCTCCAAATTCACGCTTTATTCCGCATATAGAAAAATAACCAGAGGGATCTTGGAGCCATAAAACTCTACTCTCCGTTTGCCGCCTGACGCGGAACTCAACGCCGCACGTTATCTTAGTAGAGCGGATCGCATTCACAGTCAGACACTCACCACTATAAGCTAATTCGCAATCTACACAATATTGCAATAGTTTAAGCTTTTATTAGCTAAAAAAATATTCCGAAAAAATAACCGATATAAATAGATTATTTTGCATCTAGCGTAATAGGAAATGGCCATTGAGCCCATCTACAGTAGTGCATTTGATTAGTGTTTTATTATTAACTAAGTGGCTGAACCCCACACAGTGGAATAAATTAATATTAATTTTTATTTTCTCGCTCTGGTAAACAAAACCTGGCGTTAAGCTCAAAACGCAAAATTACTCAAAATCAGTTGAAAATCTAAAACGGAGTGTGCTAGCACTAGGTTCTATTTGCCCACCTTGCTATATACAGCATGAAGCTGAAAATAAATAAATAGAAAGATGAGACCTATCATAATACTAAGGTTGCAAAATAAACAACACAAACCATTGAATACACTGCATAACATGCATTATTCTATTGTGTGCATCAATGAGACGGATACGACGATTTGTTTAGGTTTTAGCTGCTATATATATGATAGGATGAGTACAGTTTTATGTCCAAATAACGAAATTAATTGTATTAATAGTATCTCTCTCACATTGCCCGCTGACTGTCCCATTGCCCGCTGACTCGCAACTTGCGCGTATTAAGCCAAAAGCCCTGTCGACAGCGACTTTTAACGCAAACGGTGTCAAACGGCAAATAGAGTGAGCGCCTTCGCTCATTCCCACCAATTAGATATACTCTGTATACAGGAGTCCTTTCTTAAACCTGGGGTTCGCAGTCCTGGTATTGCGAACTACAGGATTGTGAGAAATGATAGGGCCACCAAAGGTGGTGGCACTATGATTTATTACAATAAGAATCTCCACTGTATACCGCTCGACCCTCCGTCTCTCGAAACGGCCGAAGCGTCGGTGTGCCAGGTATTCCTTACAGGCCATCAGCCATTGATAATTGCCTCTGTCTACCGCTCCGGGAGCAGGCAATTACTAGAAAGCGATATTTTATCGCTACTTAGTATGGGTGACTCGGTCCTTCTGATCGGGGATCTCAATTGCAAACACAAAAATTGGAATTCGACGGTGACTCGCTCCGACGGGGTGAATCTCCTCGAATATACCAATAAATATAACGCTTCTGTTATAGGCCCTACTTCGCCCACTCACTTCGGTGCCCGAGGCACAGGCGAGCAAAAGCAAGTCAAATATCTAGGTGTCACTCTAGACTCTAGATTTTCTTTCAGACCCCATATCACGAAAGTTTGCAATAAAGCAAAATTCGTTCTCCACCGACTCTTCTGGCTCATTAACAGCGGAGTAAAATGTCACTTAGACATAAGCTGACATTATACAAAACTTGTATTAGGCCAATTCTTACGTATCGCATCGGGTTGCCCCTGGTTCGTACGTAACGTCGACCTACACAGAGATTTTGAACTGGAATCGATTAACGAGCACTGCAAACGCTTAGCGACGCGCTACTTTGAGCGTGCAGGCTCGCACGTGAACCCTCTAATAATCACGGCGTGTGATTATACTCCCAACGCGCACCCAAAACGCAGACGTCCGCGAAGCGTCCTTTTAGACCCAGATATCGCCATTACGATCGCGAATGCCCCGTATGTAGGTAGGAAACACACTACACATACACGACACAAACACCGTCGTCGACGGAATCGACGACGTAGTCCAGTTTATTCCACGGCTCGGCCGCGTCTCGGCGCGGTCGGGCCCAGCGGTTAGGGACCGTTAGCTCCCTTAGATTAGTCTAATTATTTGCCCCCAGTCGCGGCTTCACGTCGCGGCTGGCTTTGTTTAGCATAGGGAAATTCCCAGCCCGCTCGACGGTTGTAAGCCGAGGTTCGAGCCCCGCAGGGGGCGCCCTTACAGTCGTCGACTCCACTCAGGCAGCCAGGTAGTGCTTGCATTTCTTCTGGGACAGAGTACCCTCTTCCCTACTCACCCGGTATCGGTGTAAAAGCCAATAGGGCTACCAGCATTTACCTCAAGTTCGAAAAAAAAAAAAGTCTCTCTCACACTCACAAAGTGTGACTGCAAAATCGATTGGCTGTGGGCTCGATCCCCATTCGAGAAGATAAAATATTTATTTAAATTTATATTTCCATTATTTCTAATTCTCTAAACTCTATTCTAGAGTAATTTCATACAAAATGCAGCAAAATCGATACATTCGATCAATTCGATCAAAATCGATCGATTTTTTAGACTGCATTGACATAAAAGCTTCATTTTTACTGTTTTACAAGAAACCATGGACTTAAATATTTGATATTACGTGATCTTGAAATAAATAGTCTTGACGGACAGACAGACGGACAACAAAGTATTCCTTTAAGGATTCCGTTTTTAGCTTTTGAGGTAAGGAACCATAAGAACTCTTCTTTTTTATTTAAATTATCACAAATATAAATAAAAAAAGAACACGCATATTATGTGATTACTAAAGTAATATTAAAATAAATATCCTTTTTCAAATTACTTATGTAAAGTAAAACCAGAAACATTAGAATATCCATCATAATACGAATGAATCCTTTTTGAAGTCAATTATGATTTGTCTAAATCGGCTTATGCATTTGTAAGATGGTTTAATAATTCAAATTGGTATATTTATTTTAATTTTAATATATGACGAACGTAATATAATAAATAGTTGTTTACAACTATACACATATTAATAAAAAAGATAATTATAATTAAGACCGTCATGGCGCAGTGGCACCAGCTTGCGACTGAAAACGCGACGGTTGCGGTTACATATGCTCTGGTAACGAGACAAAGCGGCGTTGTGCTCCGCCAATCAATACGCAATGTCTCGAGAATTCGGCTAAAACTGGGGAACGGAAGTATCTTAACGGGAACGGAGTCTTATCACTAGGTTCTCAAGTTTCCTCTGGGAAAATTATATAATGTAACCTCAAGGTTTTAGTAATTTTCACACTAGAAATCACGGATAAAGCGTCGCAAACATATATTATAACATGAACGTAATTTACTGTAAATAAATAGTCGTGCAGTTCAAGGGGGCCCAGCGGCGGGCGGCTCCCTAGTTATAATAACATTGAGTTGTGGTAAGCTCCTGTTGAACGCTTTTCTCGCATAGCAGGGTAGGCAGAGGGAAGCTAGTACTAACGTTCTAACCTATTTTCGAGACATTGCGCGTTGAGTGTCAAAACTCAACATCGGACTTTGTATCAGTCTCGCTGTTGTAGATACCGTTAGATGATGCCCCCAACTTAATATCGGTCTAACAGTTAAGAGTCGTTGTATCAATTGTCTAGTAAGTGTTATAGAGAAACAGGTAAAACAACTCACGTCAATTGTCAATAGACAAGGGACGTTCAATGTATTCTAGGTATCGGCATGAAAAAATACACAAATTAACTCTTAAATACTTTTTATCTCAATACATTTGTTACGTGGTGGTTTTAACTTGTCAATTCCCTGTAAAAACAAACTATCCTCCTAGTCTGAAAAATGCTTATTTATTGCTGTCTTCAGCTTCACTAGGTGCCAAGTCTGGACTAAAGGGTGGTTGACCTGTTCAAACCCACAATCGCGAACAGCAGAATTGGAAACACGCGCTGTGTCGTGGAGAAGCAACACACCGGCGGCCAATTTACCCCGTCTTTTTTCCTTACCTGCTTTGATAAACAACCTTCATGAATGGTTTTTTGACTTTATCATTTTCAGTAAGGAATTTACAGAGCGGTGCTCAACTTTCATTTTACTTGTCGTTAACGAAGGGTAACTAGATCACTAATATCAAATTTTTATACGTTTTCTAAATAAGTATAGATCACTAATGATTGCAAATGTGTAATATTTTATATCTACCCCTCAGATAGTGTCATTAACAAATGAATTAGTCAAATTGCGAATGTTAATGACATTCGCAGTAAATCATATTGGTAATATATATATTTTTTATGGAAGAGGACAAGGCAAACGAGCGTTCGGGTCACCTGATGGTAAGTGACTACCGCCGCCCACGATCCCGTGCAACACCAGAGGAGCTACAGGTGCGTTGCCCGCCTTTAAGGCGGGTTGGGCGCCGGAGCCCGGCATTACCTGATGCGAAACGCAGTGGCATAAGTGGCATTTTAAATTCCGGGGATGGTAATGATCCAGTCGAGTCTGCCCATGCGTGTGGCCATTGCTGGCGACGTGACTCTACCACACACCACCAGTACCAGGATGATCCTATTCTAGGCCGGGATCACATGGCACAATATATTGAACGCCCCTCGTACGTCTTTATAATAAACGTCTTTAAACTTAATAAAACCGGTTAGTTGCGAGTGCCCACCGACTCTTCAGCACCCATTTCAGGATTGTAGGTCAACGAGAATTATATCATATAAAATGACAAACTTAATTACTTAACGGGCATATGCCCTTATTTTGTATGAAATTAATCTTTTGAAGATAAGAGATAATACCTGAATATTTGAAATTAATGTCATTATGATTGACAGATAACAACGACGTGGAAAACAACAAAGTGATCCTATAAAGGTTCCGTTTTTACATTTTGAGGTACTAAAAACAAAAAAATATGACGAGGCGCAAAAGGTCTTATCTGACGAGCGATAACGCTGAATACGTCCTTCTAAATTTTTTAATACTTTTAACGGACGGCTTCCAAGAGGCGCTTGTGCTAGTCCCGTTAGACTTTCAAATTTTTATACAGTTTTCTAAAATAGATTGTTAAGTGTTAAAAATCCGTAAAACACCAATTTTTGAACACAAATATATATATATATATATATATATATATATATATATATATATATATATATATATATATATATATATATATATATATATATATATATATATTGACCGTTCGTTCATAAAATTAATATTATAGCATATTTCTTAAATATCCTTCGAATAACTCGAGGACATTCGACATCGCACAGTGAGAATTTAATTATGAATCGTCCAGTAATACGGGGGTGAAGGAGCGTCATCGGGGTGGCCACCCTAGACTGAAATCCATTACCTACACGTATGTATAGCCTAGGTAACCTAGGCTACCCCAGGCGCCCAGGCAGCCCGGGAACTACCTACCCACACGACCATTCTGTACATGCGTATTACTTGCATCTATAACGCGCCGGTGCATCACTTTGGTACCCATAAATCAATATAGCTCTGTAATCGCCATTTGCAAATTAGATAGAATCGTAATAATGTTATAAAATGCGTTTTGCAGGATGATTTTTTCATTTTATAGGTGACGTGAGCTTACTCGTTGTATTATGTGTACTGTACAATGCTCGATTTTTGTGGATTCATTTAATAGTTATCTGCATCACGCGTCGCACCAATTTTCGAGACATAGCGTGTTGAGTGGCGGAACTCAACGCTGAAATTAGTTTACTTAAGCTAGGAAATAAGAATATTTGATCCCTCCGAATGGGAACCGAACTTACAACGGCCTTATTCACAGTCAGTTGTTGCGCCGGTTCATAAATTAAACCGATATTTCATTGACCTGTTTGAAATAGACAAAGGATAACAGTAGATATAAGCAAAATAAAATAAGCATGCAAAACAAAAATAAATAAATATGCATAGCTATTATATAAAAAGTTGATTATTACCGGATGTCTCGGAATGAAATTCTGTGTATGCGTGAAAAAGAAACAGTTGTTAAAATACGTAATTCATTTAAACAGAACCAATACAACACACTACAACATTTTATTAATTTTGATTAAATAATAATCATGATTAGTTAGCTGTTGTGGTTACCTGAGTGGGGCTGAATGGCTGGAGGTAGCATTAAACGAAGAAACATGTTAATAACGAACTTGTCCAAACAATTGACTAAAATGTAAAATTTTCATTGTTTTCGTAAGGACCGGTTACGAAGGTACCTTATGAAATATAAAAAGGGACTATATTTTGTACCTGAGGCGGGCTATGGATAGGATAGTGAGGTCCCGGCTATTGGTAGCGTATAGAAACAAAGTAATCAATTAGTAAAAATCTTAAAAAATAAATGGCTAACAATTTTATAGTAGAATTGTGATTTTTATATAATTATTGTACATTTATACTATGTAGATTTTAATTAAACATCAAACGTCAATAATTTTGTGATACCGACCTGACGATGAGCGATGTTATAAATGTCCTGCATCTTTAGAAAAAAAAATATTCATTCATAATATAATAATTTATTGTAATTGTAAAATTAAGTTTCAATTAATATAAGAAATTTCACAAAATCAGATCTACATACAATACGCACCTGGGGATGCGGTGGACTAAAGATAGGCTGCATATCCAGAAAAAAAATATCTATCATATGGATTTTTCCAGAAAAATATAAAAAAGAAAGATGATTACAATGAAGAAATTAGTATACTAATACTGTCTTTTCAGAGTTAAAAAAAATGTATTTCATAAATATTATCCTGAAGGATTTTATACAAGTCAGGCTAAGAAAAAAATATGTGCCATCAAATGTTATGCCTAGACCATAGTAAAAGTTGCCAGGCTAATTATTTTTAGAGTATGCCAAAACCAATCCTATATTGCTTATATACTGTTATATATGTATGTATAATATTTATGCTGTAGCATACGGTATGCTGCATACCTGATGTTGTTCCGGACTGTAAATTGGCTGGGTATGCATGGAGGGAGTAAACTCAATCTTAAAAATAGGATAAAAAACATATCCTAAATAATTATAAGCCACTTTATATAAATAAGCTGTGAATACACACCGGTGGTGGTAGAGGACTGTAACCCTATATGTCCAGCATAAACAAAAGGCAAAGAAAGGATCTTCAATAGATTACCAACTTACCTATTTTCATAAAAATATATATGATTTTTTTTTTAAATAATGATTAAATAAATAATATTTGTTTTATACTTATGCGAAAAATATATGTTTAGATAGCTATGTTACCTGCGGTTGAGGCATGCCCATAAGCTATAGCAGCAGAAAAACAAACAATATGTAATTTAATTGAGACTCAATAAAAGAATATATACCGTACAGATTTTTTAAATAGCTTATCACAGATTATTTTACTTATTATATTTTTTATTATTTTGTTACTTTTCATTTTCTATCTAGTTAATTAATAAAAAAAATTACTAAAGTATAAATTTTTTTGAATTTATTTTTTTCATAATTTTTTAATTATTAATTCTGAATATAAATTTTTCTTAATTTTTTTAGAATTATTCTTTTATAGCTTTTTATAGTTAAATTGCAATCATAAGACTCATGACTACATACCTGCGGTTGTAAATGAGTGTATACATGCTGAGGCAGCGGAAAAATAAAGAAACAATAAATAGTTATTAAAATGGACTTTGGTCAAAAAACCTTCAGACATACTAAAATAATACGCTTCAATTTTTAAGTAATTTTTATCAGATACATAAAGAGACTTAAAATATAAATTACAAAATTAAACGATAAATAAATGTATGATAAAACTTACTGGTGGCTGCTGGGGATGGGGGATGAGAGTCTGTGAAAAAAGACTCATTGTTAGTTTAATTATAGAAAAAAATATATCCTATCCTACTAATATTACAAATATGAAAGGATGGATGTTTGGTCCACTTTCATACAGAAACTACTGTCATTTAGGTAAAACTATACAGTAATATCATCAGAATAACACATAGGCTACCACATTTGTGAAGATTTTGTGTAATTTAAAATAAGTAAAGTTGGTATAATATAAAAGTCAGTTTAAGCAGTTGAAAAAACCATAGGAAAACAGGATAAAGGTTCATCTTGCCATCTGGCCATTGTGTATACATTTATAATTTTTTTTTACAGCAAGATGAATTAGGATCTCCCATAAGCCTTATATTTTGATATGTCTGTTTATATGTATGGACCATCAATATGTATACATATATTGAAAAAAAATTAACAATGAATTGAATCAACAAGTAACAGCAAGCAATAATGCAAATGGGAAAATAAGTAATTTATACTTGGATGTCCTCATTAAATCCTTTTATCAGCAATAAAGTCAAATATAATAACTGTTTTTCTTTGTTTTTTAGATAATTGTAAGTTTTATGTGTAATATATATTTTTTCAGATGTTCTCAATGGAGAAAATATGTTATCACCTTTTTAATTTGGACATTAAATTACTCTGCATTTTATCATTTTTATCAATATAACAACTTTATATTCCAAAATTGATGAAAATACTTGCCTTTTTAGTAGATGTCGGAGACGAGTCAATGTTCAGCTTGCTCATACTCTGAGCTAAAGATGTGTTTGGTGTCGATGCTGACCGATTCTAAAATAAAATAATTTTATTATTATTATTTTAGCTGCCCACTTTCTCACATATAACAGGAATGGAACCTAGTGATAAAGCAAATAGATCCCTATACATCACATAATTTTAGAAAAAATCCATGTTGAATGGCAGAATTCCATACTGTGCTTTATCTAGTGACCAGAGCAAAGACATTATAATAAATTAAGAGACAAACCCACAACCGCTACGCTTACAGTCAGATGCTGTTAGATGATATACACAATATAGTAAAGTAAAAAATTATATAGTAAAATTTTAAGCCATGAAAAAACAAATATTTACCATGTAGGTGGCAAGCTTCGATTCCTGGGGCAGCCCGTTTGGGGGTCCGTTGGGCGGAGAGTATTGCAGATACATGGCAGATGGATCCATAGCTTCTTATATATAATATCACCAACTAGAGATACAACATAAACAAAGAATATTTATGACAAAAACAAAGGGGTCAATGAACACCAGAAAATAACAAAGTACTTACTAGTTGTTTAAATTCACTGTTTCATCTTCTAAATGTTTATATCAATTAACAGTAACTCGTACTCACAGTTTAACACACATATCTAGATTTAATTATAATTTTAAGCACTTGGAAGCCGATTACCAAAAACTATTAACAGAAGTTAAACGGTTCGCAGATATTCAGTACCTAGTTGCATTGTATACGTGCGTACACCGTACAGGTCTCGCCCGGGATCTGTTTGGCTTTATTGATTTAGTGCATGCAATTAAAATATACAATTTTCATTGGTAACACCTACAGCGACAAATGACTAGGGACACGAAGGCAGGTTCCATAGTAATATATAGCGTGTAGATATTTTGTATGTAGCTACAGGACATTCAGTAAATGTATACGTGTTTGTGTACAACCAGGCCATAGACAAAGGCAATGCGGCCAAATTATGAAAGTTTCTTTGGTGGCCATAGAGCGACTTTCTAAATAGACATTTAAATTTAGCAGCGTTACAGACATCCGGTGGTAATTTTTTAAGAAATTTAAATACCAATAAAATATTTCATAACATCTAATGTTATAATTTTGTTAATAGAAAATTCTTATTTTTTTATTTAATGCATGAAATATTATATAAAATATATTTTTCATGAAGGACGAGATCACCGGTCAATCAATAAAATATGACTTGCGCAGTTCAACTGCAGCCTATAGAAAATGCATTTCAGTGTATGAAATCTAGAATACTGGGAGGCTAGAATACACCTGTGTGTACCTATCTACTAACTATATAGGTTACTTACTACATTTATGATTTGTGTGAGTGGTTAGGGGCCGGATTATTGGAAATGTGTTAACGTGTGCGTTATCAGGGACATCAGGATTCCGTTTTTTTGATATGTATGTTTTTATTTACAAAGAATTTTTATAATTATTATAAAAAAAATATTTTATAATAATCAATGTCCCGTTGCAAAATTTATTGTAAAATTTAATGTAAAATTAAGTTTATTCAAAATGAACAAAACATGAAACTTTATACAATTAAATAAATATTTATTTAAGATTATTGTATACAAGGAAAATAAAGTTACAACATTAATGCTAAGTAATTGATCGAATATCAATATCTAAAATATTATCTTTTCAATGTTACTTATAAAGAAACTGAAAGTAATTATTCGACTTTTTAGATAGAATAAATACGGTGTGTTTACATAAAATCTTTAAAATCACACTCAGATTTTAGCCTATATTTATAACATTATAACTTTTTTTAGATTTATCGTTACAAGGTATATTTATTATTTTTATTGGTATTTATTAGTTTATTTTTTGTTGTTTACATAAGAAACAGAGTGAGCAGTTAGGAAGCTTAGAATAATCTTTCATTGATCTTTCTTTTAATATTTAAAATAATATATTTTTTAATTGTAGCATATTATCAACGGACAGCAATTAACTAACAAAATAAAGAACAATTTTTCAACATTTATAAATAATTCCAAAATTATACAACAGTACAGCCCTAAGTGACACACTGATGCAATTTGTCTATGGTCCATAAACTCACTTTAGTTTACTATTTGTCAATGTCATATATTTATATTTTAATTTAGTTGGACGTCGAGCGATCCTTGCGAAAGTAGTTTATATTATTTATAATTGTAATTGTACCTTTTAATTATATAATTTACAAATACACTCATTAAGGACGAACGTAGAACAGGTATTTAGTTTATCTAATAAAATAATCACTGTATCACTGCGATGCGTCATAAAATGATCATATCGCAAAATTAATTTGATTATAGTTTATAGGCGTCTTGTGTCCGAGGCGTAGAATAGTGCAAGTGTAATATATGATTTAGTGTTGACGTTTATTAATTTTTTGCTGTGCTTATAGTTTCTCACGATGGAGGCGTCCTACCAGGGAGGCGTGACGCTCGAAGACAACGACAAATTTCAGAAACTTTCGCAAACAATAGCAAGTAATATAAAGAAAATTTCGCAAAATGGTAAGTGGCACTTCCTTTGTAATAATTACTTTAACTTATTACTTTATCGTCATTGTTTAACATGTTATTATCTTAATTTAATATTTAAAAATAATGCATAATATTTAGTGTGCTAAATATTTTACAGTATCTTCAATGTCCAAAATGGTCAACCAACTCCAAACTCCTCAAGATTCTCAGGAGCTCAGAAGTCAATTGTATGTACTGGTGTTTTACTCATTATTAATGTTTTTTATTATTTTTATTTATTTAAATATGATTAATCGCCTTATTTTTTAGACGTCAAATCCAGAACTACACCAAAAAGCTTGCTAAGGACACATCTTCTTTGTTAATGGAGTTGATGAGGCAGAGAACCGACATACCAGCCAACCTCCTAACACGGGAAAGGCTCAGCGATGAATACATGGCAACTTTGAATGCATTCCAGGTAAGTTTTTGATTTTGTAACATTTGTACAAATTTCAGAGGCTTTGCAGTACTTATGCAGTGCAGTAGTATAGAGTCTGACTGTAAATACAGTGGGTTTAATTCCCACTATTGGGAATTAACTATTTTCAGTTCCTCACTCTGGTAATGAAACAAGGTGTAGCTTAGCATAGCTTCCATTACTCCACATCACATTGGATAATTGGACAGTGTGTGAGAAACAGAGTGCCTACATTACTTTCCAAGTACTGTATGAAGTTAAAATCTTAATAGCCAGCAAACAAAACCATGAGCACTTATGACTACTTGTAATAATTTTTGGATATACCTGATGAACATGCATTCATTCATTTATACACTTTCCTTATAAGCATACAATACCAACTTAGTTATGGTTCTTCTTTTCTCTTGTAATGTATTTAAATTTTATTTTGTTCATTTTGAACATTTGAATATTTTTTAAAAAATCTGATAACCTGCAATAGAACTAATAGCAGTAGATAATATTTTTATATAAAAAGATATTGAATAATCATTGACCATTCAAATTTGAAAATATTTCTTTACTAAAGAGATGGTAACATACATATATGTACTTTGATTGCACCTAACATTTTATCTTTGTTTACAATATGATATGACTCAGTCATTATCTTTAACTTTTTAAAGAAAATAAAAATAAACAAACAAAATAATAAAGCAAATAACAATAATATATTAATTAGAGAAATTCTTTAATATAGATAGAGCTTATGTAGAGTAAAAATCAAAATTTTGTTGTTAGGTTATAATATATAATTAACTTTTACCTCCTGCTGTGTCTACATAGTTAAATGAAAATAACTAAAGAGTTATGTGACATGACACATTCCAAGTAGGTTACATCAAAACTATTGATGTGATGTAATATAGAACTATTAGTTCTGAGATAAGTATGTTGTGCGGAATTCTTGAGGCATTGCATTGAGTGGTGGAACTCCATGCTGTGTTTTTCATTACCAGAATGAGAAAATAAAAATATTAAATGTTTCATTACAAGTAGTCACATTTTTGATATTAAATCATCTATTTTAAGTTCTTTGTTAAAAGATATGGCTATTGAAACAGCCACACCCTTTTATCTATTACGTTGAAAATACATAGTAATATTCTAATGAATTATGAAGCAAGTATTCAAATTTCTTTAATAAAAAAATATGCTTAATATAAATTAAAGCTCCTGACAAATATGTTTCTGAACTTCAATGTATACTAGAGTTATTAGCATATATTATACTAAGTTCAACAACCTAGTGTGGGTTCAAATCCTTTTATTTGAAAAAAATATTATTTGTGAGAAATCATTTTAGAACATTAAATTATTATGCTCCTAATTTAGTAAAAATGAAATGAAGAAATGAAGTAGAGATTTTTTTTAACAAAATTAGAAGCTAAGTCCATGTTGTATGCATGGCTTAAAGTACTATTTGTATTTTAAAAATGTTCTTCCTTTTTTTATTTTTAATATAAACATATATATTTCATATTACAAGTAGTATCGAAATAGGCCTACATATTTGTATACATGTGATCTTGTTTCATTAAAATATTTGATTAGCATTAGCAAGGCCAAGCTCTTATACATTAAAATATCTCATTAATTATATTGATGTGGTATATATTATCATATGAAATAAATTATAACTTAATAGATCTCTACAAGTGAAGCAGTCAGTAACTTTGACTGTTAAATGGAAGGTCATGGGTTCAATCCTACCTATAAAGATCTTCTCTGCATTATATTATTTTTATATGTAATATGAAATATTGTATGTATTAAGATGTATTTGTAGAGTTTATACTTATATTCTAATAATAATTAAATCAATTATGTAAACCTAATATTCAATTTCTTGATTTGTAAATTCATATTTTGAAACTTTTATCATTTCTAAATTTGTAAATTTAGCTAAAAGTATTATATTAATATTTTATTTATATTAATAGTAAAAAATGAACCAAAACCATATGGAAATTGAATTTGTAATAATCATTCAATTATAAAGTCACGGCGTTCACCCGATATGGCGTTTGCGCAGTTATTTAGTGTTGATTAGTGATTTATGAGCTTGTGTTATCGTTTCGTGGCTTTTTATATTATAATGCTTATCACATGATTCTAATGAGCGGCGTTCAGTTACGACAGTTGACATGGAATTTCTCGAAGTTAGTAAGAAAGTAGAGAATAGTTCTCTCTCTCTATTCTTTACAATTGGTTCTCACGCCTTTTCTACTAAGTGGAATTGCGTGAAGCTAAATAAATGTATACTTAGTATTGTTTTTTCTATTATATTTTCTATTATTTAAGATTTGTCCAGGTAATCACATATTATTTACGTTTTAAGTGGACGGAGGATGATACATGCTGATTCCCTCGTTGTAATCGAAATTGATCAATCCGACATCGGAATGTTTCCCATATATTTGGCAATACATATACATATAATATCTATCTCTATATTGTAGAGTAGTACTTTACAATCACGTAGGTCGTACATACTTTAGAAATTAGTTTAATTTTTATTACTTTTTTATTGTCTGTGGCTAACGTAACTAGGTATTGAATGATTGAGGTCACGAGTTCATTTTGTTTATAAACATGCTAGACTTTCTACAGTTACGCAGGGAAAGTCCCTTCAGTGGAAAATGAATAAGAATAATACAAATAATATTATTTGCTTATAGTTCATACTTTGTGATCTTTTTACGTATATTCTATTTTTCTTTTAGTGAACAATTGATTGTAAAAGCACTGTGTTCTATAATATTTTGATATTTTTTAAACAAGTTTTGTTATTATAATTTTGGCTGTTAATTTGACAAAAGCGTTCGTCAAATCAACGAGGCGGTTTAAAAAAAAACGTGAATTTAGAAGAAGGTTAACTTTATGAGATCAACTCCTTGTAATCATTAGCATCCAGTCTCACGAAGGCCTAAGCAAGCTAACTACGTTGTACTTCATCTTCAATTCAAGTCAACTACTTTATAAAAGTTGAAAATACAAAGATTTTCCATAATTTGTAAAAAATTTATGAATAAATACATATGATAATTTTAATTCTATTACTATTAATAATTAACAATAACTTAGTAGGACATGATTACGATAAATTTTAAATATTTATTTTAGTAATAAATATAATTGTTGAACAAAAATATTGTAGATTGGTACGTTCGTTTTTACTTAAATTATATATTTTCTTTCTTCGCCAGAGAATAATATAGCCGAAGACGAGAAATGTTAATAAATAGTAAAATATGTATAGTTAAATTTATGTATTGTATAGATTCATGACAGGTGCAGGTTCTAATTCTGTTACATTTAAATATTTTGTATAGAATTTTTATATTTTTAAATTTCTTAGCATAAACAATAGTTAAATATATTTAGATATAAATGCGAAATATACATATATTATTTAATCTGTACTACTGTTTGGATGTTACAAGGAAAATTATTAACATGTTTTTGTAATTGCGCCGTAAGGGAACATGTTGATGGTATTTCCTAGACAAAGAATAAATAATATTTATACGATTATTTTTGTCTACGAATCTATAAAATTACTTAGAAGTAGTATGCAAGAATCATCATTGAACCCATGAAGGTAACTAATAAAACATATTTACACTATATTTTACCAAAGGAAAGTCTTCCAAAACAATAAAGAGATTTTAGAATGATGTTATAGAAATCTCTCTATCTCTCTCTCTCTCTCTCTCTCTAGTAGCAATGTTTATAAGTGTGTATTTAATTTTTTATATGTGTTCAGGCGACCCAACGATCTGCCGCTCAAAAGACCAAGGACGACGTGCGCAAGGTGAAGGCCCAGAACATTAACATCGGTGATCCCTTCGCGATGGGTAGTAAGTACAAATCTGTTAATTTCTCGTAGATAAAGTAGGCAGAGAACAAGTAGCGTGTAACATTAGTCTAGTGTATAGTTATAAACCTATAGTATCAATTTTATGTTCTACATATAAATATATTAAACTTTAAACTTTTTGAACGAAGTAAGCTAACTCCACATTTTGATATTCCACAAAAAAATCGTCGTAGAATGATTTTTAATCATGAAAATTACCTACTTGATTAAAAAAAAAAACATTTTTATTTTGTTTATCAATGGCAAAATTACATTATACTTGAACAATACAAATGGATTGTTATTTGTTTTGGTAATATAAAGCAAAATGACAGTGACAGTTGAGAGTGATATTATAGTAGTATTTATGTATTGAAGCAAAGGCGACGGTTTGTCCGCATCTATTTATTTATTTAGCTGCAAATTGAATATCATTTTTTGCAAATACTTGTATTTTTTTTTGTTTCGTGCAATGCGTTTGAGGTTTGCGAAAGTTTACACGAGTTATTCATTTTATGGCCATTATTTAATATGAAGCATCACCTATAGATGCCAGTCGTGGCGCAGGGGCACAAAGTGTGACTGTAAAATCAACTGGTTGTGGGTTCGATCCCCACTCGAGAAGATAAAATATTTACCTACATTTATATTTTTATTTCTTCGCTTTGGTGACGAGGCAAAGTCGGGCGTTTAGTTCCGCCACTCAATACGCAATGCCTTCAAAACTTGGCGGAAAGTGGGGAACGGTGTGTCTAGGTTCAAAACTAGGTTCCCTCTGTTTTGAACCTAGACACACCGTTCCTCACTTTCCGCCTAGTTAAAACTAGGTTCCCTCTGCCTACACTGCAGTGTGCAGGATACAGCGTGAAGCTGATTTAAGTATCACTTATTCCTGTATTGATTCCCCCGTTGAATTGTAGGTGGTGTTTGTATCATTTATGTTTATATTATAGATTATTCCCTGCTTAGATAAAGCGCAACATTACTTTATATTTTCTATTAATCAGCACGAATTGTCTGAATGGGGGAAAAGGTAGGGAAAAGTGGCATAGGTACTCTAAGTGTTCACTTGGACGTCGTGGCGTAGTTGTGGGGGGTGCATCTGAGTGTCAACACGATGGTTGTGGGTTCGATCCCCACTCGGGTGGACGAGTGTATTTAAATTACTTCCATTGCCCTGCTCTGGTATACAAACCGCGGCGTTGAGTTGAGCCATCCAACACAATGTCTCGAAAACAGTTCTTTCTGCCTACCCTGCTATGCGAGAAAAAGAGTAAAATCTATAAATGTAAACAAAATTATTTCAATTATCAGATTTTAAAATATTATTAAGTAAATCAAATCGATACAAATGCAAATGATAAAGGTATACGGGGGTCAGTGCAAGGGCGATCTCCCTCGCCCACCCGCGGCGCGCAGTCTAGACAACAATTATATATCAATAATTATATTTCCCATCTCCCTGGCGACGAGGTCGGGGGTACCAATCCCTTACGGGGGAGGTATGTTTTATATTGGACTGGACTACTACTGGACGAACAGCTATATCTATAACACGCTGTACATATAACATCAGCGAACCAAACGCCGCTTGTTGTTTTATTATGTTGTTATATAGGAGATAAAATATTTACTTACATTTATATTTTCATTTCTTCGCTCTGGTTTCCAGGCAAAGCGCGGCGTTGAGTTTCGCCACTCAACACGTAATGACTCCGGAACTCGGCGGAAAGTGGGGAACCGGAGTGTCTTAACATTAGGTTCCTTCTGTCTACACTGCTGTGTGCGAGATTACAGCGTTATATAAAATGTTTACATAAATTGTAGTCTATGTGGTATTCCGATGTATAAGCTATATTTCTGCATAGTTTCATATTAATCCATTTAGTAATTTTTTCGTGAAAGTGAAACAAACATCCATTCTCACAAAATATTATATGTATTAGTATATTAGTAGCATTAAATTAGTTATGTAGTCTTTTAGCTAATCTAATCGCGCACAGCTTCACACTTTCTCTCACGTTGCAGGGTAGGCAGAGTCTAAATCTAGTATTAAAACGCTCCATTCCCTACGAATCTGGAGTATTTGAGACATTGCATGTTGTCTGGCTGACCTCAGTGCCGCACTTTGTCTATCAGAACGAGAATAAAATAGAAACAATTTGAAAGATGCAAGATTATTTTCTAGATAGTTTTATCTATATAGATATTTATACAGTTACAAAGTAATGTAACGCGATTTGGCTATAAATGCGATAGTCGTAGGTTCGACCCTGTCTTAAGTAAATAATTTTACTTTAATTAATCCGATCTAGTAAAACAAAAACAAAAAACCCGACTGCATAAAATAATTTAGTTTATATTTAATTTATATTATCCAGTAACAATTGAGTGCGAGTATCAGTTTTTTATCATGAGTATACTATATGTATAAACAGTTATTTTTAATTCCGTGAGAGATTGTTAGAGAAATATTTTATAAATAGGTAATATGTTAATGCCAGTCAATAAACTTATAAAAATGTTTCGTTAGGCTTGGCCTTCGATGGAACATTTTTTATAAAACTTAGATCCAGTTTATTGCAAATTTAAATAATTCTACGCCAATTCTGCTACTGCATGAATAAACACAAAATATACATATATTTGTAATTCCTGTTATGAAAATAACAAAAAAAAAAGTTAATGATAAGATAAAAATTTATTCAAATACATATATCATTGTGTAGTTGATTGACTGATAGTGAGGGAATGTAGTGGAAATATGTTCTTTTGAGTAAAAAAATCAATTAACAAAGGGTTTCGGGGGAGTTAGACAGTCATTTGATCTGCTTATATGCTATTTTATTGTTTATCCAGACGTCCAAGTCGCCTTTACCATATTGACCCTTCACTTATGTACTTGTATGTAGGCATCTGAATAGTGATAAATCACTACGTCCTCCACTTTTTATTATTTTAAAAATATTACATAAAGTTGGAGATAAAATATATCTAAATTATTATAACTGCTTTTATAAATATTATTTCTTAAAATAGAATAGTTTTTGAAGGTAATTCATCAATAGTTTAAAAAACCAGTCTGAGCAAGTCAAGCGTTACTTCCTTTATGATAAAGGACAGTCGATTTTACTTGTTGTTTATTTTATTCTAATTTATTAATTCTAATTTTAATTGTAAATAAAAAACAGACGCGAGGGAAATGGACTGTATTGATTTGTAGTATATAATTTACCGTAGATATTTGTATAATATTTATTTGATACACCGATTAGTTGTTACGCTTAAGCATTCGGTAAACGAATATTCGGATATCGAATCGAATTTAGATTTTGTAAGTTTTGCATGGCACGTGGAAATCCCAAATCTTAAATTTAACTTAAATTTAATTTAACTATAGTAGCAGTAAAAAAATGACACTAGGCAGGTATATATTACCGAACTATACATCATTATATAGAAATAATTGGCCGCCGCCGAAATCAACAGCCGGCAACTGGTGAGTTTCTTGCCAACTTTTCTCCTTAGGACTGCCCTCCGACCGGGGATAGCAAAATGTTCAAAAGGACTTAAATAAATTATATTTTGAAGTTTAATGATTTGATGAAAGTAAAGATAAAAATACTTAATGTTTTTATTTATGTTTCGAAATCATCATAAAAAAAACCGTTTCCGTTTTAACATTAAAACGACTACTATTATATGACTTAAGCTGTAACGTGAAAAGGTACTAAATATTCAGATAAATATAACAACTAGGCCCACGTAGTTCAGTGAACAGCCTTACCCAATAATTGGGGGTTCGGTTCCAATTCGAGTAAATGATTATTTTCATTTCCTCTTCTCTGGTCAATGTTTCGAAATTGGGTGGAAAGAGGAGACCGTAATGACACTCGGCTCTGCCTACCCTGACAGATGGAGTACCCGTGTATATAATAAGAAAGAAAAGAGACCTATGACATTTGTTAAATTTTTCTGCTATTTTCATATTAATATTTATTTTGCGAATGCGAATGAACACAATTGATGTGTAAAGTATTTTACCATTTCTTTAGCAATATTTAATGCTAACATTTCCATGCAAATATATATTTTTGAAACAATTTTAATTGTAAAACGTTTTGGAGGCTACATATTATTTTGCTTGTAAAGTAAAGCGTGGGATTGAGTACCACCACTTAGCGTGTTACTTACTTAGTTAGTTTATAAAATGAAATGCCATATGTCCACAATTTAGTATAATATATTGATTAGCTATAGTTGTTTGTTTATAGCTATATATATTTAAAATAATATTTGATATGTGATCGCAGGCAGCCGCAACAGGGACTCTGACCGCGATCTCAGGCAGCAAGAGCAGCTCAATGCTCAGACCGAACGTGACCTGCAGCAGCTGGAGGAGCGCGAGCGCGACATACAGAAACTGGAGGTGGGTGGACTTTAGTTGTGGGTTCGAATATCCAAAATACATTAAAAAACAATATGGTTCAGATTATGTGTTTATGGAGATAACAAATCTCAGGCAAGAGGAGGTAAAATTTATTGATTTTAACGCTACTTGTAGGAGCGCCTCTTGGTGTGATATTTAGTGGAGTGGGATAATACCATGCCCCTAAGAACTGATATGATACATACATATATTTCAAACTTACTTTTTAAGTTACAATACACATACAAGGCACACTATTAAAAAAAATAACTAAGTATTTATTATATAAAATAAAAAGAAAGTTTATATACAAAAATAACTGGATAGTCATTTGTACTATCTGGCTTTAAAAAATATATGATAATAATAAGAAATATTGAGATATTTATTTAAATATGTTTAGCTAATTATGAAATGGTTGGAAATAAAACTGTAATATAATTATATCTATAATATTGCATTTATTGCACTGTTTATATAAAATACGCTAAATCCTTCCAGAACGACATAATGGACGTGAACCAAATATTCAAAGAGCTCGGCACCATCATACACGAGCAAGGCGCCGTCGTAGACTCCATTGAGGCGAGCATCGAATCCACGTCCCACGACGTCGAGGCGGGGGTCCAGGAGCTTTCGCGCGCTGCCACCTATAAGGTATATATATAATATTAATAAAAATATATTAACCTATACTGAAAGAACTGACAAAACTGACATTATTGGTAATTTTCAAACAGAATATGGTAGTTTGACTAATAAATGTACACAGAAAATGTATGTTTGTCAACAGAGTAATACTTCATTCTGTCAGTTAATCGAATAAATCGAGACTGTACTGTGACTGTAATGCGACGGTTGTGGATTCGATCCCCACTCGAGGATATGAAATATTTATTTAAATTCATATTTCCATTTCTTCGCTCTGGTGTCGAAGCAAATAGCGGCGTTCCGCCTCTCAACACGCAATGCCTCCAAAATTCGGCGGAAAGTTAGGAACGGAGCATCTTAATACTGCAGCGTGAAGCTGATTTTTTTTATGTCAGTTAATGTAATTTTATTTCAGATGGCTTTTAATTTGTTTTTATTATTATTGAGATGCATTGCCGTCTCTCTTTGTTAACTTAAGGAGATACTTCTCCTAATCCTAATGTTTTTTTTCTTTTTTGAGAACTTACACGTAATATAATATATATTGTTTTATTGAAAAAAAAACTATGAATGACAGTAAACAGAATTTAAGTCGTGGCAGAGATGTCTGTTAATCATGATAAAAATAATCATCTAAACAAAGTTACACTTTTTACCCAGGAGAGCTAAGATAAGAATATGAGCTTAATCTAAATTGAATTAATGACCTATATGAAAAAGAACATGTTGCCATTAAAAATGTTCATCAATCACCACTCTTACACATATAGTGTTTCTGACTTTTTATTTAAATGCATAAACTAATATTGAAACATTTAAACGTTCCAGAACAAGCTGCGAACGAAGAAGTTGTACTTCGCCCTCATCCTGATCGTCGTCGTCTGCATCATACTTATCATTTTATTCCATCGCTGATTAAACACCACACTGCTGTATTACTTCTTCAAATACGGCATGCATCTGTTCTGGTTGTCGGTCTTCTTTTATTATCTGGAGTATAGATTCTTGTAAATGCGCTCTTTGTTTTGTTATCTGTCGATCTGTCAATGTTAAGCGTCATATTGTGTTAATTTCACATAAATAATATCTTATAACTTTATGTTTAATATGTTGAATATGGAATCGATTTAGACTCTGTCTTACTATTTATTATTTATAATGCCCTATTTTATGTAACGTTTGTGTATAATAAAGCTTTATATGTTATGTTATTTAAATATTTTTTAATTCTAAATATCCAATTGCGGAATTGACAGATTGTTTAAATACGCATTTTTTATAATATATATTTTTTAATTCATCACCTTTTCAAAGACTCAATGTAATGAGTGAGTTAGTGAAGTGATAGTGCTAAGTGACAATATTTGAAACAAAAGTGTTTTAAAGGCTATGCTATGGCTTTTTTATAAGAATATAATGTCAAATTCTGTATTAGGCTGTCAGAGCTAACTAAAACAGTATAGGTATCTAACTGTATTTTTAGTCGCTACTATTAAAAGTAAGTGATTTTTTGGGATTTTGAATTACGTTTTTGGCTTCTTTGAGTTGTCTGATAGCTTTCCATTATATAGAATTTGACAATTCGCTTGGAGACTGTATTTAAGGCAGGGATTGGATAGCTTATAATTATATTTGATGTTAGAGATCTTTTTTCACGCTTTTTTTAAACTATTCAAAATGGAGGTTGTCACTTTACTGTGTTGTTTTGTATGTATGATCTTGGATTATGAGCCCAATTCTGAAATATTTAACCATTTAATATGATTGTTTTATTAGTAAATGTTTTTTTTTTCAATTAAATAAAATTATATATCTTATACACAAACATAATTCTTTTTTGGGACTGTAATATTTTTTATAATTTTAACAGTGTGAAAAGATCTCTCATTATAGTAATGTTAGTATCTGTAATATGATATATATTTTATATTAATCCTTACATATATGGACTAAATAATGGAGGCAGCTTGTTTCCATTATTACATTTTTAGGCGTTTTTCATACTAAATTAACTAATGTAAGAATATCTTAAGCGTGTATATCATATTCTTATTATAGGTAAGGCGCTGTATATTCTAATTAAAAGTGGCAAAATTAGTGTTTTTTTTATAATAATGTTTACATACGGTCGAAAAGTTGTGGCCGCCCTGAATTTAGGTTATCTGAAATTTTGCGTATTGTTCACTCCGTAAGAAAATTATCAGAAGTAAGTAAATCAAATCTACGCAGCCATTTACAGCTAACTTTAGGGCGGCTATGACCTCTTGACTGTACTGTACTTTTATATGAAATTTTGACCTTGTAGCCAGCCACTATTGCTTATCAAAACTTTATACGGCTGGGGTTATTAATCATAAAGCTATATTAATTTATATGTGTTGAGAATTTTTTAATTTTAAAAGATTATTGCTTGAAAAGTTAAGTTTTATCTAAATTGCAAATTCTTTTTCCTATACCTATCAAAGTTGTTACGGACGGGCCGTTTCGGATATGGGTGGATATTTTTAAAGAATATGTTATCTACAATTTTGTAATGAGATAAGTTGTACATATTGCTACTGTATCCAGTTCACCACCACCATCCACTCCACTCGGCCCATATCCGAAGCTATCCGAAACTTTTGTATTGGACTTGCTTACGGTTCCGGATATTATATTATTTACGAATCCGATAGTTACGATTACTGTTACGGAACTCCGTAACGTCCTTGATTACATATTATGATATAATATTATATAGAAATAAATTTTAGATTTGAATTCTCTTCATCGTCCAATAAATATAAAACAAAATCTTCTGTATGGGAGTTTATTTTTTATCTATACATTATTTTGAGTATTACCTATAATCCTAATGAAATAATTAAAAAAATATATTATAATGATAAAATGTTGGTTCTTTAAACAATTGCAACACTTTCTGCTAAAAGCGATTGAAATTCCATTTTATTTTTATAGTATATTAACTTTACATGTCCCATCTTATCTCTATTCATTATCACAACAGATAAATTTGAATTTTATTTAATTTTTAAATACGTTCTCGCTCTGGTATACAAAGTGCGGCATTCAGTTCCGCTACTCATCAAAGCTAAAAAAATCTTTGTACGACTTAAACGGTGTCAGAAAGTAAACAAAAAAAAAATATTGTTTTCAATCACATAGTTAATTTTTAATTAAATAAGAACATTATAATCTTTATTCTTAATGAATGTCTATATATCCAATATGCTTAGAAAAGTATTTAAATTTAATTAAAAAAAAAATGTTTGCGGTTTCGAACCATAAATAGATTTTTTAAAATAATTTATATATCTTTCTAATATTAACCTAAAATATACACTTTAGATGTAAATTTTATTTTATACATAATAATGATAGATTTCTAAAAATTTGTCACTTATTTGGTGCAACAATGTCGTATTTGCACTTTAAGAAATACTGCAGGAGACGCTATCAAAGTTTATTAATAATGTTTCCGCGTACTTTTATATATTTACTAACTGGCTTTTAAAAAATGCAATCACGTCGTTGTTGTACCAAACTGGCGATGTGTATATATAATATTATTTTTTTGTAATATTATTTGCATTTTGAATTATTGATTAAATATGACGCAGTATATAAATTTTAGTATAAAATTTATAATTTATGCATGTTCTTGATTATTTTACTAAATACAATTAAAAGAAAATTTATTATAATATCTATCAATTTCGATTTCAAAGAGAAAAAGAGATATTTGTTTAATTCTGTATGGAAGTTTTTAATTGTACTCAACAATTTGTGAATAATTGATTATTTTAAATGACCTCCAAACTTGAGAAGCTTCTTATCCTCATTGGTTGTCGGGAGTGTAAAACCTTTTTTAAAGTGTTTTTCACACACTAAGGAACGGAAAAATTTACCACAGCGCGACTCAAACCCGTGCCTCTGGACGGTTTACAAGAGTCATTTGCTTTATAAATATTTTTTGGAGTAAAATATGCTGAAAATTCATTCCGGAAAGATTTTTGAGCACTTTCATTTCATTTTATATAATGAGATGTTAACAACATAAATAAGTTGTAAAAAGCGTATAAGAATTTCGACGTATGGCTTAGTTGGTCACAGCGCTTGGACGGTTTCCAAAGAGGCGCGGGTTCTAATCCCGCTACGTTCAAATTTTTATACGTGAATAAGTATCTTAAGTTTCATTTTCAATTTGGCGAAATCACGGGAATGCTTGACATGTCTATGTGTGTGTGTGTGCATCCGATGAACCGATTTTGACTTAGTTTCTTTCATTTGCAAAGTATCTTAATGGTCTCTTCTTAGCCATGGTTCTATATTCAGCCGCTTGAAGATTATCAGCTCCTAGTTTATTTTTTAGATCTCTGTGTATGTTTTTAATTATAAATTATAATATTAACAAAGTATTTTTTATAATCTCGAAAAGAATAAATGGCGTTTTTTTTTAAATAGAATCTTAAATAGTATTTTTGTTAAATATTATTATAAAATATAATTAAAAAATTCAACTGTCATATTTAATTAATATAGTTTTTGTAGACTAACAAATATTATTGAATAGTTGTAAAATTAACTTAAATTCTTTGATTAAATCATGAAAGAAAAGGAATTTTAGTTTATTTTTTTAATATAAAATTAATATATAACACTTATATAGGATATTTTTTATGTATTTTAATTTTTATTATTCTAAAAAAATGATATTCTAAATGTCTGTATATTGAATAAACGTTAGTAATAGAGTAAATTAAAGAGACTCCACAGATTAATTATTGAACAATTTGATTCTTCAGTTAATATTATTTATCGCTTAAATTTGTTTTTGGTATACTTTTTTTTAATTACATAATATTATTCAAAATTAGTATGATATAGGCCGGGACAGGCCGGGACAGGCCGGGTCTGCGAGGAGTGTGAAATACTTGTTTTTCTTTCATACAAAACATGTCTAACCATATTTACTGCTGAGCACTCACTGAAGACATTGAATATGTGACCCTCTTGTTGTTACTTTCATCATTCATTGTATGAAATTATTTTTTTATATATATCTTGAGGCCAGTCTTGGCGCAGGGGCATAAAGTGTGATCGTAAAACCGACTGGTCGTGGGTTCGATCCCCACTCGAGGAGATGAAATATTAACTTAAATTTATATTTCCATTTCTTCGCTCTGGTTTCGAGGCAAAGCGCGTCGTTGAGTTCCGCCACTCAATACGCAATACCTCCAGAATTCGGCAGAAAGTGAGGAACGCAGTGTCTTAACACTAGGTTTCCTCTGCCGACCCTGCTGTGTGCGGGATACAGCGTGAAGCTGATTTATATATTTTGTCCTGCATAGATTTTTTAAATCTTCCTTCTAATTTTTTATGTTATTCGAGATATTCGATCTTAGTTAATCGTATATAATATAAAAACATATCTTTTTTAATGTAAGTTTTGTCGGTGATTTAATTAATTTAATATTTTATTTCTATTTTTGTCACTAACATTTTTTTCTTTGTTTTGTTCATGTCTTCGTTATAGTTCATCTATTCAGATAAAAATAATATTTTTTAATGTAAATAATGTATAAATATTAAAATATCTATATTTTTTTAAATCACTTTCGTGCTATTTTGCCGTATTTCATAATATTTTAAAGTTTATTTTTCTATACAAATAGATTTAGTTTTGTATAATGAATAGTTTAATTAATCATTTTTTTAATTTTAGTTATTATTTGAAGTTTTGAAACTTTCAAGATATATCTTTAGATTTTGCTTGATACCTGCAGCTGATACCGTCTTTAACTTTCAATCACTTCTATTAACCTTCAAATACGCAGTTTCGTATATGAAAATTGCGAATGTTTTGTAAGAAAATAAACAATATTTAAAAGGAAATACTAATTAAGGCACTTTTTAGGGAATTAAAGTAAAAATAATGGACACATTATATTAAATTACGAAAATATGTAACTGAAAAGTAGTTTCGGTTGATAATGTTTGAATCGTATTGCGTTTTTGAGGGTTGCTATCATTTTTTGTGGAGAAACTTAACTAAAATGTGTTGATTTCAAGAACCGGTTAGAACAAGCAAACTGTTCTGAATGTGTAATTAATAAGTGTATGTCATTAACCAATTGAAATATATCCATTGATGTGTAATTGTTTTTTTTTACCCTTTTACCTGATCCAGCCGGTGTCGAGTCTGCTTCCCTGTTTGAAATAAATTTAAGTAAAAAAAGTAATTTAAAAAAAATAGTCATATAATACAATAGGATTTAGTCAAACTAGGTTATATATATTGATATATATTTTTATTATCATACAGGTAGGAAATAGGTAATTTTACAATGTAATATGAGTAGAATTGTAATATTTTTTTGCAGTCGTATTTTATCAGTTTTGATATGTCAAAGGAAAGTTGCTTTGAGTAAGCTGTTATCGTTAAGATGCCAAAGAGGCGCGGTTTCAAATCCCGCTACTTTCAAATTTTTATACGTTTTCTTAATAAGTATTTTTCTTAAGTGTGGAATAATAACACAAAAAATGTTAAAAAAAAATCCCTCGATATTTTAATTCGCCATTTCTGACTCCTTCAAATATGTAACATTAAAAATGAATACGTAGATCCAAAAGCAAGTGTGACTGTGAACACGACTGGTGGTGGGTGCGGATCCCACTCAAGCAAATGAAATATTTAATATTTTCATTTGTTCGCTCTGGTGTCGAATCAAAGCGCGGCGTTGTGTCTCGCCACTCAACACGCCATGCCGCTAGAATTCGGCGGTAAATGGGAATCGGAGTGTCTTAGCACTAGTTCCCTCTGCCTACCCTGCTGTGTGCGGGATACAGCGTGAAGATAAAATAATATTAAATTAACCAAAAGAAAGCTGCATGAAATCCTCGGTAATAATTGGTTTTATATTTCAGTTTCAAATTGGTTGTTATTAAAATTTTTAAAGTTGTTCCGTACCTATCTAGATGGCGCTACGTCATGTATGAAGTTGTGCATCGCTTGTAGATAGTTATAATACCAGCAACTTTGTTATTATACCAATTTGGGTATTATGTTTATAAATATACTTTGTTTCTTAATATTCTTTGTTTCTTCGTTATTCTCTTCATCAGATATTGTTTTATAAATATTGCAAAACTATTATCTAATAACAAGAGAGACGACGTGCCCGATGTTTCATAATAGGTTGTAGTCAAATATAGTTGACGTGTAGACTGTAGATATATCTCTATTTTTTGTTATTACCATTAAATATACATTTAACAAAACTTCGGAAAGTGGAGAAGGAGAGATTACATTTTTTAGGCTTTACACTCACTTTGTATTACAGTTTTAATTTTAAGTATAGATGGCGCTAGAAATTATAAACTACAAATGCAGCTTAAGACCTTTTCAGTCATGAATTATTAAAATGGCATCCCAAGATTCTTCTCAAGATCGATCTCAGAGTTCAGTGTTTCATTAATACGTGCCTTAGTATAACTTTCCAATAGTTAAGTTGTACCTTAAATACTTTTGTGAACTTTAAATTTTTATAGAATTTTTGAATTGTATTCAATAATAAAATTTGTTTATGTTTACAAACATTCAAATATAAAACGTTTTAAATATATGTTAGGAGTAAATAATATTGAAGTCGTAACGTGGTGTAGAGGTAAAAAAATATATGCACGGAAAGTGCGGAAATTTGGCCAATTTTAGACTTAAAAGAAAAAAGACAAATTGTCATATTATACAAACATAGTCATAAATACTTGCTCTAACATAGTCTATATATAAAGTGAAGTTGATTTTTTTTTAATAATATTAAAAAAATTAAATCAACTTCACGCTGTATCCCCCACACAGCAGGGTAGGCAGATCCCTTTGCTTACCCTGCCTAAGAAGACCTAGTGTTAAGACACTCCGTTCCCCACTTTCTGCCGAATTCTGGAGGCATTGCGTCTTGAGTGGCAGAGCTCAACGCCGCGCTTAACCTCTCCACCAGAGCGAAGAAATGGAAATATAAATTTAAGTAAATATTACATCTCCTCGAGTGGGGATCGAACCCACAACCAGTCGGTTTTACAGTCACACCTCGTGCCGCCGCGCCACGACTGGCCTTACTAGTCTATAATATAATGTTCGGATTAAAAAGACGGGTCTTTTAAGTACCTAGTGCTATAACTTAATGTGGTCTTCTTCGCTCCATGAAGCTGTTGTTTTTGGTTGCATTCGAAAAATGTTTATTTTAATATTTTTATTTAACAGATCTACACAAGCAAAGCGCAGCGTCACATCAGGTTGCGTGTGGAGTAAAATGAAAAAAAAATCATATTCTTAAATTAATAGACACCATCGCAGCACTTTGAAACAGCGTCTGACTGCGAAGGCGATTAATATTTTAGTTCTTTCTTTCTAACAATGTCTCCAATTTTGACAGAAATCTATAACTGCGAGTGTCTCGACGCGAAGGTCACTCTACCAGCCCCGTCTGCTAAGTACGCACTCGCTATATACACGCCGAAAGGTGAAGATAATATTCATATTATTTTTAAAATAAGAAAATTCGAAGTAATTTTATTACATTGTATCATAATTTTTGTGAAGACACACCACATGAATAAATTCAAAGCTAAAGAGCTTTGAATTTATTCAGAGGAAACCTGGGAACCTAGTGTTAAGAAACTGCGTTCATGTAAAGCATTTCTGTTCTTACTTTACGCACAATTTTTGAGAGATAGAGCTAGGAAATATACTTGATACTTTGGCTTTGCGTAGAGACGTCTCCTCGCTGTGCGTTCTCTATCGCATTTATCATGGGGAGTGTTCTGAAGAACTGTTTGACCTGTTACCTGCCGCCGAATTTTCTAACCGCACAGTACGCCATAACCTAAAATATCATCCACACCACCTGGATACGTGACAATCTTGTGGTGTCCTGTGCGGTTTCGTAGGAACTTCCTTCCACGCACCACGGAACTGTGGAATGGCCTACCCGCGGCAGTGTTTCCAGGTCGATACGACATGGGTACCTTCAAAAAGCGCGTCTATCTTCACCTTAAAGGCCGGCAACGTACCTGTAGCTCCTCTGGTGTGCACGGGGTCACTTACCATCAGGTGACACGAACGCTCGTTTGCCTTGTCTTTTTCCATTAAAAAAAGAGGAAAATTAAAATAATTCTGTCAAGTGGGAATCGAACCCACAACATGTCACATTTACAGTCGCATGCTTTAATGCTCAAAACTCTTTGATTTCATTATTATATTTCAAAATGGAAATTAATTTAATTAGACTCAATGGCAGGATAAGGAAGGGGCAGTTCAGGGAAAATGAAACTCCCAATTATTATAAAATCACAGTTTAATATATAGTAAAGTCACACAATGTAACATAAAATATGAAAACAAAACGTGTAAGAAATTGAGATTCTACAAATCAATGATATATCCATATAATTGTACTTCTACAAGCGTTAATGTTGGCTTGAAGGTTGTATGTGTGGCAGACGGACAGACAGACGGACACACAGGCAAGCTTCCACGCCGTAGACGACTACGCAGAGCTACGGAACACCTACGAGAGTATAGAATCCAATTCTACTCCGACTATGACGGATCTCCACTCTTCGACGCAAGCAAGTGACAATTGAGAGGGAAACCGGATATCAGAAACCGGAAACCAATATGGACAAAGTGGTAGTTCCCTGAACTTCGGGGAACACAGAATAAAACAGAACAGAAGTCAGAGTATTGAGTAAAAGGTAAAAGAATGTAAGTTGGTCGTAGCATAGCACCCAGCGACGTGAACTCGCAGCCCCTCTTATAACTATGTTGTAACGTTGCTAATGACTAAGTCGCGCCCCGAATCGAGTGACGCGACCTCCAACCTTCTCCTTCTCGTCAGTTTCGTCAGTTTGCTGATCACAGTCTTATATTGTTTCGGTATTAGCGGAAGGAGGCCGCGTCGCGTTCGGCGCGCGGATGTCTAAGTGTTATAAGTTAGGTGTCTACTTGAATATTTGATAAATGCTGATAATGCTAATAAGTGGCTTCTAAAATAGTCTTAATATCATAGTGATATAAGGTGCCAGCTGGCTCGCCCCCACGTGCCTCTATTTGGAGAGTATCCTGGAACGTCACAAATTCGTGGCATGCTTTATAAAGTCCGCCATCCCTGCATTAGTTACATAACCTAGGCTGTTGTCCCGCGAGATATGTACACTTACAAATATTACCAATTCTTCCCACTTTGGGAATATCTGGTAATATTATTACCAATGATTACCGAATATTCCAAAGGTGGGACAAGTCATTACAAACCTTAGCATACAATACGATCTAACCGTGGGTTTACCCACCATCCTATATCTTTGGATAAGGGAATGCAAATACAATACTTAGTCTAACTAAATAATTACTTATAGCTAACTCAAACTCAGCGTAAGCGAGTCCTTAACAACATTTGTTTAACAATAATTAAATAAAACTTGTCATCATAATTAAATCGATAAAAAAGGGGATTACTAACATATAAAGGAACCTTAATTATAAAAAATAAAAACTTAAGTTTATTAAAAATAATAATACACGTGGTAAAATCAACAATTTGGTGTTCATAAACGTGATAAGCCTCGTTTAATGAAAGTTTCACGTTACACGTCAAATATATAATATTGTGTGTATGTATTTATGTACGTATGTATATGAAGTAAACATTTCCAAAATAAATGCACTTTAGAAAACTTGGTATAGAGAGGGCATACATATAGTCGTTAGCGTATCTAGAGATATTGTCTGGGGGGGGGGGGGACTTCAGCTTTGAACAGATATGTTCGTGTAAATGTTGATTTTTTTTTATTTTTTAGGGGAATTTTTTTGTAAGTAAAATTTTGGGATGGGCCCAGACTATTCTGGGGTGGGCACGGCCCCCCGGCCCTCCTCCCCCCTTTTACGCCTGTGCATATAATATAACAAAGTATAACGTAGTATAGAATAAAACAGTACAGTAATATGATGTTTATGAACACGTGTCGTGTGTCGTGGAGTGAGCGCGAGCCGGTGCGAGTGGGAGGTGAGGTGGCCGTCCTCCGTCCTCTTACTGTATTTGCTAACTCCGTGTTGGTGGGACCGCCGAATGTATCGACAGCGGGGACATTGACTTTGTAACGCTAATACAATGTCGCTACCGTACACTATTAACTAATACATTTAAAGGAAACATCGATGCGTGGTAGGTGTAGTGGAGTTAGCAATGCTGAAGCGGCGAGGGTGGCAGGAGACTGTTAGGTGGTTCAGCAGACCACGGCCTCAGATATAGGATTCTCCGTGATGCGGATGACGGGCGAGTGGCGGCACGGGCGGCGCGCGTCCGACAGCCGACGGAACAGCACTATCTTTGTGGGCGACAGTGGCGCCACTGCGAATTAAACATCGACACAAATTACGCACAACACTAGCAAATCGACAAGTGGTAAAGAGAGTTTACCACTCGCTGATTTTTGCACAATCGAGAAGTGGTAAAGTACTTGTATAGTAAAATGCGGACAAGTCCAAATATTCAATTGTTATTACACATGCATTATAGCGATATCAACATGCTGTATAAACAATGTCGAGGCACGAAGCGATTTGCGGGAAGATGTTTGTTAATAGTTAGGAAATTTTTTTCAAAGTTCCATACAAATACTTTAACGCCGCCTCTAGCGATTTTTTTACATTAATCAGTAAAGACAATAATCTCTTAAAGCGCTCTTTTAAACGGTTTCAAAAAAATCTAATTGCTTGGATGTATGTAAATTATAAAGAAAATATTTATTTAAAAAAAAGGACAGGACCGTGTTGAAGTTATACAACATTTTATTTTAAACTTATTTCTTGTATACGTACTTCAATTAATTAAAACTTTATTCTAAGATACAAAAGAGCACTTTAAAAGTGTACAATTTGAGTTATTAAGAAAGGAGACTGAAACTATTCCATACATTTTTGGGCCCGGAATGTAAAGAGACGAAAATGGTATGATTTAAGAGATTTAGGTACATCATTCCCTTCCTGAAAACTATATAAATTTGGCAATCTGAGAGCTGAGTTTTTAGAGATTTCATAAAAGTGAGGTTAAGTTCGCAGCACAATTTCTTGAACATCAACTTCTATAAAATATTTGATTATTGAGTTGGAGTCCAGTTGAAAATATCAAAAAAACGGGAAAACACTCAAAACGCATTGACACGAACGTAATGAGAGAAGCTAAAATGCAAAAAAAATCATTAGACAAGGTGTCACTGTCAATCAGCTGCCACATCTCTCATTTAAACTAAATTTTAACCGATTAAGGATCTAAAACTTTTTTTTTTATTTTTCTCCTCTTCCACATTGTCAATTAACTTATTATTTGCTATTCTAAAAATTAAAAAAAATGTAATTTTTTAGACCACATCTCAATTTATTACGTTTTGGCCCAAAAGTTTCAGTCTCCTTTGTTTATTTCTTTAGCGTAATATAGAGAACTTATGCAGGTATTTGTTTTTTTAATGAAGCTTATATTTACGAATAATACATGATAGGAGAATAGATTACACCAAGGTTGCCTAGAAAAATCGTGCCGCAATCACTTTTAATTAAATTATTTTTTAATAGGAATTAATTTTTGTTAAAGAATTGCACTAACGTGTTTTATATGAATCCAACATCATTTAAAAGAAAGGCGCTTAAGGAATTGTAAAAAAAATGGTTCTTAGTCAGCCGCAACTCCAGGGTTGCCTGGCTTAAGTAAGTCACATAATGTTGATTATTTGCACTTACGTGTTTTTTAATGAATTATATATCAAATTAAAGGTTATTTATCTATCAACACTATAACGCATGGTTGCCTGTAAAATAACTGCCGCACGCAGAGGTTGCCATCATTTGAATTAATATTTCCCATTCCGGTCGACTATGAGAATAGAAGACGAAATGCGCGAGTCGCCTTATGTTTTACAAAATATATAATACGTAATAGAGTTAAAATCAATTACTTGTAAACATTTATTTAATTAATATTATTTAATTTTTTCTAGGCATCCCTGGTGCAATCTATCCCACTATCATATATCATTCTTAAAAATAAGTTTCATTAAAAAAACAGATACCTGCAGATTTATGCAGTGGGATCTCGTACTGTTAGCAGAAAGGAGTCACTAGCAGTTAGCACCTCGTGGGAGCCTCGTGCGAGGAAATTATATTGTAAGTTGAATGTTACATCTAATTGTCGTTCCATACATCTTTGCAAATAAATTGTAAAAATGTTCGACAACAATATAACCGTGTCCGCAATGGTAGTGTGTTCGATCTCAGTGCGCGTTAATTCAGGTGGATAATAGAGACTTGAAGGATACGTTACAATATATTGTTCCTCAGTACGAAATAGGATATTCGTGAAATTAGATAATATATAGAAAGGATGTAAAGAATGTGAGATGTGATACAGATAGTGACATTATGTTTCTTAATTCGGGTACGTGATTCATAATGAAGTGACGACGACGACAATGAGGCCACGGCGTGTGGCGCGCGCAGTGACATGTATTTTTTAATTTAATGTATTTGTATTTAAATTCTAAATGAATTCTACAACAACTACATAATTCTATAATATGTGTTGTTTTCTACTATAATTCTTGAAGGTAGTTAATATTTGTAAAATTAATTTAGCGGCTACCGACATTTTATGCAATTATGAGAAACGAATAAAATAAATGTGTGTAAGAACATTGAGCAACTTGAGACAGTAACTTGTGAAATGTAATGCTAGATAATAATTATATTAAAAAAGAATATAGCATAAGTATACAAGATAGACATAAACAAAAAAAGTACGAGGTAAATGAACACGTCACTATTTCAGCAATAAATCGTCAAAGTTAACTAATTTAATAAATTAACAGTTTGTTTAAGTTCTTTAATTTATATAAAACGAAATAAAATAATTAACAATTAAAATACAACTTTCACACTGTAATCGCAAAACTTTTATCCGAGAAACTGGTCCGAATGTACAGATCACTTGAGTGGACCTTAGCTCCAATGTTAAAAAAATATATGAAATGCACATGTAAATATATGTTTTTTTAATGTTTAAAGCTAAATAATAAAGTGTTCATTTGACACGGAAAAAGCAAAAATAACGAAAGGGTAGAGACAACTTACTGGCGTCTAGCGGGTAGCGAGTGACGTGAGCGAGGCGAGCGAGGCGAGCGAGGCGGCCGACGCGGGCCTACTACTGCTCGAGCCCGATATTTTGTGCAGAGCCAACACAGCTATACAGTAGTAAATAAAACAACGTCATGCTCAGCTACTGCTCGGTGTTGACGGGGATATTCTGTTTGTCACTAGCCTCTTGACACGACTTGACCCGTCTCAAGTTCTCAACTAATATTGTGTTTTTAACTAATGATTTCATTGAAGTATATGACTTTGTGCCTCGATAGAACTATTTAAGCTTAAATAACTTTTGAATATCCTGTCAACAGTATTCCTAGCGAAGTTGCGTGCATATTAAGAATACTTGTCTTTATTTACTCATTTTTTACACTTGTTGTCGTCCATACATACATATATTGAGTTAATTTGCACACAACTTTAATTAATACAATAAATATAAAATGAATAATCAATGCAATATATAATAAATGAGCATACAATGAAACGAGGATAATTTTTAAATGTCTTTAAAATTTTAAAAGTTGTGCAAAAATACCGTCACAACCAGAGACGTCGAGTGACGTACGAGAATGATATACAGTAGCCGCGCTGTAGGAACGCGTTGTAAGAGTGTTCCCGTATAACGTATAAACTATTCACGTTTAACTTTTCTCACTAAAGGGAGCTTAAATCGAACATTTAAGAAAAGAACAATATTAAGAATCAACTATACAGGTTTTATTAAAATCTAACTAAACGAAGAACATTTTTGTTAAAAATAAAATAATTTAATTTAATTTCATACCGACACAATTGACACACGTGCGAAACTGATTATGAATTGAACAAAAAATAATAAAATTAACGTTGTAAAATAAAACGCCATTTGTTAAGAACGCTGCACATCGACGCACACCTACTCAAAGCGACAACAGCGCGCACGCCTCAATCATGATATCGAGTCTTTAGTAGGTAATGGCGGTGAAGTTGAACGCAGTTTAGGTTTATTACAAAAATAAGTAATTGCCTAAAATAGAACGAGAGACATTCCTTTCTTTCTGGTATGTTGTATTTAATATGAAGTGGCAGATCGACCACGTCTAGTAGTATTATTGTAGTAGGAGATGTTTACATTATTGTTATTTATTCACAACACGTAATATAGTATGGATAAATATCGTGAAATGAAAAAAAAATCCTACGTCTAAACGTTTGGGTTTGAAATATTTAACCTTATACGCTGTTCTCGTAAAAGGAGCGCAGACGCTTCCGCCCTGTAACATTAATAAAAAAATACCCATTTAATATCAGGTAAGTGATGCTAAAAAATAACTCTGAGTGTGACTGTATGATTTTAAAATAGATTTATAGAAATGTTTTATCCTCTCCTACTAACAGAAATTTCAATTTTAGAGTCTCAACATTCCTTTCGTTTAAAGACATTTAAAAATTATATTACAAAATTAGCGTATTATAAAAAAAAAGAGAAATTGTTTCTCCACAAAATCTAGTTGCAAATACTGAAATAGTCATAGATCGATAATCTTGGAAAATAATAAGTATCATTATCGTATGGAGATGAAGGTAAAATAGTGTGGATTGAGACTCGTAAGTGTTTTGGCGTCGTGTTACTACAGACAATATATTACTTAATGTACGTTAAGCGATTGAAAAACTATTAATTTCAATGTTAATTTACACCTACATACTCGAACTACGCCATAGTTCGAGTATGTAGGCGTTACACACGTTACACTGTACGCGCCTACATATTGTGCTCTCTTGCCTGCGCCTGCTTTGTGAATACCTACTCGTATGAAGGTGAAAATACGTTCTCAGCTAATGAACTTTATTGAGAAAACATCTCAACAAAAGAAGCTATTTAATTTCGACATTTCATTATATCTCTAGCAATAAAAACACAAAAGTATATATTTAGCAACAAAATCAATACTTGAAAATACATGAAAAGATAACATAGTTGTAGCATATATCTATATAATTACACACTGCTCACATAAAGTAAGGCTCCATTACGTACCATGTAAGAGACGATACGTCCAGCTCAGACGTAAGGGTGGAAAAAAGCCCTTGTTATATCGCTAAAGGGGTGAGCTCATTCAGTAAGACGGTCGTTGACGACTTTGAAGGCGGTCGCGGAAACTTGGTTACTCAATAAATATATTTAAAAAGAAAGTTTTATCGTTTTGGGTATAATAACCATCTTACTCAATAAGTGATAAGTGTTGAAAATAATAAAAAAAAATACATTATGTATGCATTTTTTAGAGGTGACCTTGTGCACTAAAAGGTAAAGTTTTATCAGATATTGATTTTCAACTTTCCAAATTTTGATTTAGGCACGTTCAAGTTATACGAAAGTAGGTTAGCTGAATAAATTTAAGATAAAAAAATATATAAATGTACCTGTGCACTGACATAACTGACTTTCGCAATAGATACTTGGACGCCTCTTTACTCACTTGAGACTGTGTTTTATGATAATTAAAGTTAGGAGTGTAAAACTTATCTCCTATATCTCTAAAGCTCAAATTACAAATTTAAATATATTTTAATTAGAAACTAAAATGACATCTTTAACATTATGACATAAACAGTAAATTGATGACAGATGTTGGAAATGGAACAATATGGCCATGCAACATTTACGTACGATCCTTGAATGCAAAAATCAAGAACTGCATTAATTACACGACAATTAATCAAAAATATCCTAAACCTAGAATGTTTTACAGATATTTTTTTATATTCCTAAAGAAAATCTAAAATTCAGTATTTTTTTTAATTGGCCTAAAGCCACTGATTTATTGACTATAAATTATACTTTTGTTTAATTTTTTTATTATATCTAAACTAAATTAAAGTTAAACTGAAAGTATCGCATAAAATATGTCGAGCTTAGAATTTTTTTGTAAATTTAAAGTATCAAGTTTGTCCAAAACGTATTGGGAATGCAATGTTTCGATGACCTTATTAAGTTCGCACACTTACCGTACCCCTCGCCCTGCAGGAACAGGCGGAATGCCTCAGACACTTTCCCTGGCTGTTCCTCCAGCACCATGGCGGCATCAGAGATCTAGAATAATTCATTAGGTCAAGAGCAGAACCGAGAGTTAGTTCACTTGTCTTAGGTTTACAAAAATATTAATGACTTATAACTAAGTTGTAGTTTAAAGTGCATACGGCACGCTAGACGGACGGGAGGTGTGCAGATATACTCAACACCGCACAATATTTAACTAATGTATGTATCTTTATATTATTAAAAGTAAAAATTAAATAAATTAGTTATTGTAGGCTAATTAAATAAGTACTTTGAAAAATAAACAAAATTGGATGTGACTATGTCATGGACACGTGTGTTGTATAATTGTGGAAACTAGCGCTATCTGTCGTATAAGGCGAGTAAATATGGATTCAGAGTTGATATAAATATATACTAGACGTCGTTATAAAAACACAATCTATATCTATATTAATATAATAAAGCGGAAGAGTTTGTTTGTTTGCTTAAACGCTAAGATCTCTGGATCTACTGGTCGGATTTACTTTGTTTTTGTTTTGTACGAAAGCTGGATTCTTCAGAAGTGCTATA
>DWMY01000075.1:0-54078 GCA_018249775.1 Heliconius hecalesia formosus
AATGCGGGTTGCATTAAGGTTTAAATAATTTTCACATTAGTAATCTTAAATGTTTTCCAAACATATGTACATTACATGAATAATTCAGTAGTTAAAGCGGGCGAAGCCGCAAGCGGGTCGCTAGTATATAATAAATTAATTGTCAGTAGAACTGAAGTTGTAAACCAAATTTCAGCTCAATCGGACACTGGGAAGTGGGTCAAATTGAGATTGTAAGGTTTAATACACTAACTAGCTGACACGGCAAGTTAAATAAAAAAGGTTGTAAAAATAAAAAGAAATTATGTTTAAAAGCAGACTTTTTTTCAGCTATTGTTAAAATGAAATATATTTTAAGTAAAAAAATATTCCTCTTCTCTACAATCCTTGTAGCGACTCGCGGATGCATTCTGAGTTCCTTCCTGTCCTCAAGCGAAACATTGAACTAGATTCGCATATGAAACGTAAACACAATAGAAATTATAAAATCTTGCACTATTTAATCATATTTTAAATTATATTACAATATAAAATGTATTAAATAAGATTGAGAACAGAGTATAATTATACTCTGTTCTCTTTTCTTTCTAATTTACATATCCAAAGTCTAATTTATTAAAAGTGATACGTATTTGAAATCGGCGAGAGCACCGTGGGGCAGTCGAAATCTTTACCTCGTATTTTGCTTTCTTTTATATATAAAAATATTTATGCGTTTTTTATGGTACTTTTTAATTTAAGTCAACATTAAAACATTTTCTTTAATCATATAAAATCTTATTTCCACACGATCCATATAATAATATAGAAATAAAAGTTTTTAAAGTTGTGGGACAGTCTAATTTTGTTAGGGTAATTTTTTCTCAAAAACACTCTAATATATTTATTAAGTTAGTTAAGGATAATTATTTAATGTCACCAATAAAAATTACATTTTTTTTAAACGGTTAATTATTTATTTGTTTGGTGAAAACTTTGCGACACAGAAAGTGTTTATTTGGAATCGTAATAATATGTATTTTAAGTATGCTAAGTTATAATACTAATTAAATATCATAAAGTAAGTTATAAAAGAAGCTGTCGTAGCGCAGGAGCACAAACTGTAAAGACGACGGTTGTAGATTTGATTCCCGCTCCGAGTGGGGAACACTAGGTTCCCTATAAAGTAAAGTCCAAAGTTAAGTTAAATATTATTAAATATTACAAATTTTTCTTTATTAAAGTGTTTCCACTGTGAATATTCTGTTAATATTTTATATAAAATATATAGACAATATAACTTATTACTATTTCAGTTATTCAGAATTCAAAACAACAAGAATAGTTCACGTATTTTCTTTGAACCTATTTCAATATGAAGCTTTGTGGTTTCATCACAACTTTCGAACGTATTGTCATCAATGCAGATAGATTACTGTTGCTTATAAAGGATTGTGCTCGAAGTTGACGAAGTATTTCAATATTACTCGTGGAAAGATTAATACGATCTAGTAAAAGGAAGATCATGAAAATCATGAGTTTTTAAATCGAAAAGCAAAGAACTGGGGAAAGTAAATAAATTTTATTTCCTTAAAATGTGTGTGAATGAAAATAATCAAGTAATTATTTTATTTTTTAGTGTAAATTATTACAACTGGATTTCTATATGAATAGTTATAATAAATATTGAAAATTATAAATCGTCAATTTCGTTCGTTAGAGAAAAGGATATCCGCGGCAACTCGCATCAATTACATTATTATTGTAAAATTAAAGCCCAATATTATCTCTTGCAAAGCGCGGCGTCGAATTCTGCAACTTAACACGCAATGCCTTCAGAATTCGACAGAAAATGGCGAACGGAGTGTCTTACACTAGGTTCCCTCTGGATACCCTGCTGTGTGCGGGATACACTGTGAAGTTGATTTATCTCTATACGTAAAATTGTATAGTTTTTAAGATTATTGGTAACTAAAAATTCTTTTTTTTTTTAAATTACTAATATCAATAAAACATAAACAATAACGATAAATGTATATATAGTTAACGTTTATAAATTAAATATAGATAAGCAATAACAACAATTTATAACCCATTAAGTAATTTAAGGCGTACTGAGTTGTGAGCCTATGAAGTTGTAATGATTAATAAATGTGACAGTAATGTGTTCTATTTGATGAAATGTATTTCATTCGATATATATTATACATATTTACATGTATATATATATATGTGTGTTCTATAAATAGATATTTTTTTATAAAATAATTTTAGAGGCCAGTTCACGGGGAGGGCACTATTGTCTGACTGGTTGTGTGTTAGATCCCTATTCGAGAAAAATTAAATATTTATTTGAATTTATATTTTCATTTCTTCGCTCTGGTCTCCAGGCAAAGCTCGGTGGTGAGTTCCGCCACTCGATACGAAATGTCTCCGGAATTCGGCGAAAAATGGTACTCATGCAATTTAGCACACTTATAATTTATATAGAGAAGGTTGCAGAATACTTATTTTTTTTTTAAATAATGCACGAAATATATTATATTATTAAAAATAAATATAACACACATTACCAAGTTTGACCAACATATACGTTTTGTAAGTGACTTACACGTTGCTATGGCAACGCGTATTGTACGCCTCAGTTGGTTCCCCGGTATAAATATATATGTGAATGGTGACAGTTAGTGGTACATAAGTGGACGTATAATTTAGATGCCCTAAAAATTTTAATTAAATGTGAAAATTAAAAAAAACGAAACGAGGCGAACTGAAAAAGTGTTTTTGGTGATCTTGTTACAGCAAATTCTGTTAGAATTTTTCAAGCACTATAAATATGTCGAGTGTTTAATGTATGAAAATATTTTATATAACGAATTTGTTTATTAATTATATTTTTATTTATTCTACAATTTCGTACATTAAAATGAACGTAAAGTTTTGACTGACAAGTGCAGGTATTTTTATTTAGGCTTTTGTTTCTTTGGCTATTAGCAAATGAGAAAGAGCTTATTAGCAATTGAGGAAAGTTTTTGGCAATGGGAACCTGGGAATCTAGGTTTAAGATACTCCGATTCCATTATACCGACACTTCAGTTCCCCATTTTCCGCCGAATTCTGGAAGTATTAGGTGCTGAGTGGCGGAACTCAACGACGCGCTTTATCTCTTTACCACAGCGAGGATATAAATGATAATATGGAATATTTCATTGCCTCGAATAGGAATCGAATCCACAACTTATCGTGTTTATAGTTGCATCGAATATGGTTGTCTTAAAAATATATATTTATTTAGATTATTACAAAACAAAAAGTCAACGATGGTTAGTAAGCGTAGAGTTTACGAAAAAAAAACGTTTATTAGAACAAATATTTTTTCATGAGATTAGTAATAAAAAAAATTGACAAGCACAGTTGCCCAAAACCATATATAAATTAATAAAAAATAATTAAATAAAAACAAATTGTCCGCACTATTCATAATAACTTTATTAACATATCACACACGTGGCCGTGACTCACTATCGGATATTAATGGAAGATTACCTTCTAAGGTTAATGTGAAAAGGTCATTTCGTATTTATAAAAGAATGTAAGTACATAATATGGTGAATACATAGTTGTTAACTTCCGATACTATTATTGTAATGTGATCGTTAACGTGAGTTTAAAAGGAACCTGCAGCTCCTCTTGTGTAACACGGTGTCGTTCGTGGCGGAGATTAGTTACCGACAGGTGACCCGTACTCTCGTTCGCTTTGCATTTTCCATATAAAAGGACATTATAAACCTACACTTGAAGCGGATGTGCCAGGCATTGAACAGGACTGAACTCTTTGAGCTGCAACGCGAAAGGCACCCACGATGACATGGCACGATGAATCCATGGAGTGGTAAGTTATTTTTTTTCAGAGTAGTCAAAGAGACCTTAGTGTTAAGACACTTCTGTTCTCATTTTCCGCCGAATCCTGGAGCCATTTTTGTTGAGTGGCGGAACTCAATGCCGCGCTTTGCCTCTACACCAGAGCTCAGAAAATAAAATCTTAAATATTTAATTTCATCAAGTGGGAATGGATCCGCAGCCTGACGCGTTTACAGTCACACGCTTGTTCCTCTGCACAACTACTGGCCTCAATCTGCCTGAAGCATTTTCTTCTATTTTTATAAAACAATTACACAAAAACCGGAGATCGGAGTGTCTTAACACCAGGTTAAATTACGATTAATAAATATCTTAGTACATATATATGTATGTACGCACATACAAATGTACAACAACAAAAAAACAATTTTTCATACATTTGATCCACATAGATCGTAACACGGGTCACGAAGTACGCTAATGGCTCTGTCTACATCTCGAAGGCCCCGCAGCTGTTTCGAAAGCAAACTAAATTACTACTCGATGGGTACACAAATTATGATTAATAACAACGATATCGAATGAGTTCGTGTATTAAGATACGCATCATCCACTGGTGTAATAGAGTAATTATAAAATATATATTGAGCTAGTGAGCCGCTCGCGGCTTCGACCGCTTGAATTATATAAATTTTTTTTCAGCTTCACGCTGTATCCCGCACGTAGCAGGGTAGGCAGAGGGAACCTATTGTTAAGACACTCCGTTCCCCACTTTCCTCCAATTTCTGGAGGCATTGTGTGTTGAGTGGCGGAACTCAACGATGCGCTTTCCCCTCGACACAAGAACAAAGAAATGAAAATATAAATGTAAATAAATATTTCATCTCCTCGAGTGGGGATCGAACCCACAACCAGTCGATTTACAGGTAAACTTTGTGCCCCTGCGCCACTACTGGCCTCAATATATAAATAATAAATATTATATAAATTATATAAATATGTTACTAATATGCAGTACTTTGGTTCTCTAATAATAATATTATTTTAAAACAGTATATGTACCTATGTTGAAACGTTTCAACTAATTCAAATGAAAGTTTCAACTAATTCAATAAAACAGTTGTATAAAGCAATTTTGTCGAATAACGTTCTTTAAAATAGAATAACTTTTTTATTTATAAATCGTTTGAAATAAAACAAACACTAAATGCTAAGGATCGCTTGCAAAAGAACAATAACAAAAACTGCTATTAAATCGGTTAAGCTGTTTTTGAGAGTAGCGTGATCAAGCGCACAGACAAACATATTAAGTTTTAGTATATTTTAATGCAAATTTTCAAAAGAATTATGTTCATATCTTAAATGTAGAGATAATTTATAAAATATTTCATGTCCTCGAGTGGAATCAAACCCAAAACCTCTCGCGCTTGACTGGCCCTTAAAATGTTTGTACAATCAAATATTAGTATGTACATATACAAAAATAAACAATATAACTTTAAAAAAATTCCCAATAGAACAACCAAAAAAAAGTGATGTTCCTCTCAACAACCAATTAATAAAAACTTTAAAATATTTATGACAATTTACATTCGTAAATTATAATTACGACTTACCAAGGGAGACTTGGTGCACCTCATCAGACCTCGTTCCGTAGTTAACATGTTGATTGCGTTGTCCTGTGAACAGAATATATTCATTGTTACTTAAGAATTTATGGTTTTTTAATCAGCGTCAAGCTGTGTCCTCCACACAGCAGGGTAGGCGGAGAGAACCTAGTGTTAAGACACTCCGTTCCCCATTTCCCGCCGAATTCGGGAGGCATTGCGTGTTGAGTGGCTCTGTTCAGGAACTCAACGCAGCGTTTGCCTACACACCAGAGCGAAGAAATATAAATATCGAATTAGTCTCATTTTCATTTACACACTGATATTCCTGCGCCACGACTGTCCTCATATTGTGTTTTTTTAAATATTTATAATAGGGTTCCGCCCGCGGCTTAGTCTTCTTGCACTATACAGTAATTCTATAATAAGCTAAAAAAACTTCCGGGTATACTTGCAAGGATCCTTTTAAATATCTTGGGGTTACATAATTGTTATTATAATAATATTTTTTTATTGTCTTGGAAAATACATAACGCAAAATAATAAAAATAAAGTAACTCTAAGCATTGCTATCTAATATCAGTATTTTAACATTTTTAAAGTGTTATTATTCCACACTTAGGAAAAAAAATATTTAGAAAACGTATAAAAAATTTAACGTAGCGGGGCTCCAACCAGCGCCTCCTGGAAACCGACCAGTTATTATGTTACATAAGGTATAATTTGAATGCAGTCTTAAGTTTGTCTTATTATATATTTTGTAACAATTATTGGTAAAAATAATAAATAAATAAATATAAAACGTGAAGCGGCTATCGAAAATATTCACCAAGGAAACCTATAAATGAATAAAATATACAAATTTCATATACATATGTAGTAAAGAATATTTAATTTAGAAAATTTTATCCATCAGCTTCACGCGGTAACCTGAACATAGTAAGAACGGCAGAGTCCTGAAAACCTAGTGTTAATACATTACGTTCCTATTAAGATACTTCCGTTCCCCACTTTTCACTGAATTCTGGAAGTATTGTGTGTGAAGTGAACTCAACGCCACGCTTTGCTTCGATACCAGAGCGAAGAAATGGAAATATAAATTTAAGTAAATATTTCATCTCCTCGAATGGGGATCGAACCCACAACCAGTCTGTCAGCTCAGTCATACTTTGTGCCCGTGCGCCACGACTGGCCTCAATTCTATGATATAGCCATAAATTTTTACTTTTAATTTTTTTTTAATCTATATTGTAAGGTTTCTGTTCGTGCCAAATTGTATAACTGACAGGAAGTACCCTATATTTTTTGATTACGCGGCGAAGTACAAAAACATGCAGCAAAAACGATGCATAAATGCTTGTATCTTTTGATTGCTTTATCTGAGAAGTATGTTTTTTCTGCGCTTCAAGGGACTATAGATCTAAAAATATTTGATATAAATTTTAGCATAATACTTCCACGCGATCTCGATATAAATGGTCTTGACAAACGGACAGAGGAACAATAAAGTGATCCTATATGTCATATTTTTACATTTAGAGGTACGGAACCCATACCTACAACTGGTCGAGCATATAGTGCCCTCACACTGATTCCTCTACCTACTATTTTATATGCGTAATATGCATAAAAATGATAAAAATTCTATCCTATTCTAGTTATTTATAACTATTATACCCATAATTTTCAATTCAATTCGTCATGTTATTATATATATATAATATTCATGTTATATACCTTTAAGTTATTTATCCAATAATTTCATATAAAAGAATATTTTATTATATATTCTTTCGTAAGTTACCCTCTTATTAACATTTTTCGTTAACGATCGTCATATTATGTAATAATAATATGTATTAGACGCAAATTGACGACATACATTAACTTGCATCTACTGGAATCATCTGGGTATAATTAAATTAATAAACACCCTTGTTAGGGTATAAAGATGGGGTGGGTTTTGAAGTTAAATGGAATGTAACCGCACGACGACCTCGCCTCGATAGTGTACCGATATGGTTTCAAGGCGGCCAAGCTATTTGGAAATGGCGTCTAATTTGAACAAGTGACACTGAAATTAATTATATATTAGTCGCTGATTATTTTTGAAGCCTGTAGAAGCGCGGAGGTATAATAGAGAGGGACAATTTAAACGCCAACGTAACTTGTTACGGGTTCGGTTCCCACGTGAGGAAATGAAATGTGTAATATTTTCGTTTCCTCGCTCTGGTAACGAGGCGACACGCGGCGTTTGAGTTCTGCCACTCAACACGCAATACCTCCAGAATTTGGCTGAAAGTAGGGAACGGAGTGTCCTAACATTAGATTTCCTCTGCCTACCCTGCTGTGGGCGGGATACAGCGTGAAGCTGATTTTTTTTATAACATAGAAAAAAATAATTTCAAACTTATATTTGAACTTAATTACATACAAAATGAGTAATGCCTACATTTACATTTTCTAAGAAATTAAAACAGCAAATTTAAATTTGTCAATTTTTGTTATTTGTACTTCCCATTGACTTACAATTCTCAAATTAGTACGGAAGCCTCGATGGGAGTGTCCGACTCGCACTTAACCGGTTGATTTACATTGGGCCGATTATAGAAATATATTAAGTGATAGACCGTAAAAATTAAGATATTGTTAGCGTACTCGTGTAAAAGAGGGTAGATTTAAGTGGAAAATAACTATAAAAGCAGTGGAATTATGTCAATCGGGGGCACTTGCTTGTAAGTGACGGCTCCTATTGGAAGGAAACTAGTGTGAAGTATTGTTGGTAGGTGATACATATCACTTATTGCAATTCCATAGTATCTCTTTCAAAATAGTTTAGAATCATATAGACGATGTGTGTTTTTATCGTGTTTTTTTAAAAACGTTAACCGCTTCTGATTTCTAACAATATATTAATTTTATTAAATTAATTTAACAGTGTTATTCCACACTTAGAAATTAAAAACGCTTTTTTAGTTTTACGCTGTAATTCGCACATAGCAGGGTATGCACAGGAAACCTGGGAGCCCAGGGTTAAGATACTCCGTTCCTATTAAGGCACTTCCTTCCCCACTTGTCGCTGAATTCAGGAGACATCGTGTGTTGAGAGCGAGTTGAGAATGAAAATATTTAACTTCCCCGAGTGGGCATCGAACCTACAACCTATCCCGTCAATAGGCACACGCTTGTACCCATACACCGCGATTGGTCTCAATTTAAACAAAAATTTATACATAAATATTTGTCATATTTAGTACAAAACCGTTACCAACAACGAGACACTGACACCTTCGAAACAGTAGTTCAATTGGCTAAAATATAAATGGGTTGCATTTAGTTCGTCGTTTACAATGTGACTGGCGTGTGGCATTCGAAATGTCCTCGTCGAGTTTTTGAAGTTATAAATCGTTGTAACACAGTTATATACGAGTTTGTGTATTGAAGCTGGTACAAGCTTTGTTTAGAGTCAAGTTGTAGGAATATATTGTATGTTGATTATGTAAATGGAAAATTTTATATTATTAAGTACATCGCTTAGGACCTTGAGTTCTTTAAAAGTTAAAGTGGGCAACGGAGTGTCTTAACACTAGGTTCCCTCTGAATATCCTGCTATATTCGGGATACAACGTAAAGCTAAAAAAAAAGCTATAGGTATATCTGGTCACAGTTTCAGAGTTTCATTTTTAAATAGCATTTGTAATATTACGTAAGTCAAGATTTTAATGCTGATTTGGCTGTATTTGCCTGTCTCTCTCTACACTACACACACTAAGGGTGCAATAATAAAAAAATAAATTTAAAAAAATCAACCGAAAAAAATATAAAAAAGCAAAAAATCTATTGTAAAGTTATTATACGTATTATAGTATAACACCGCGTTCTTTTTAGAACTTAGTTATTCAGACTAATGTTTAACTTTAAAACGATTATGAATATTTTTGCTTTTCAGTTCTTTATGGGTTCAATTTTGTAATTAAAAAGTTTTATATTATATGTTGGGTATTAATAATTTAAGGAATCAAATATTTTAACAGTTGATCAACTTTCTGTTCACCTTTCTGTGAGGCCAGTCGTGGCGCAGCGGCACGAAGTGTGACTGTAAAACCGACTGGTTGTGGGTTCGATCCCCACTCGAGGATATGAAATATTTACTTAAATTTATATTTCCATTTCTTCGGTCTGGTGTCGAGGTTAAGCGCGGCATTAAGTTCTGCCACTCAACACGCAATGCCTCCAGAATTCGGCAGAAAGTGGGAAACGGAGTGTCTTAACACTAACTTCGATTTGGTTTTGATTTTCAACTTTCTTGGTCGATTGAAGCTTGAATATAATTCAAAATAGAACTATCAGATATTAAAGTGAGAAGATATAAGAAAGAACAACTGTAAATCTAGGAGTTTCTCAATAGAAAATTTAGAAATTTCTTAAAGGGAATTTAAAAGATACTTACTATACATATACTTTTAAAGATATTCGATATTATCTAATGAGTAACTGTAATGACGAGAACTGCAATTTGGTTTACTTTGTTCGTTAATTAAATATTTAGCCTGAGTTACTTTCCTGACTTTTATTATTTATTCATCAGGTTCCTAAAATATCTATTAAATAGATTAAAATTTAACTGTAATGTATACTAAAGTATGTTTCATTATGTATATCTTGACCAGTGCCATTTGCTAGTATATTATTTACTAGTTAACGCTGTTGCGAATTCTGTCTGTTTGTTTGTCGACCGTTCCAGAAGCTTACCGAACAAATAAACGTATATAACCTACATTGTGTATCAAGTTATATTCTATTAAAATGTCAGAAGGTTACTTTACATTAAATAATTATATAATTTAATTCTCATCATATTTTAGTATGGCCAGTCGTGGCGAAATTATGTAAATGCGACAGGTTGCGGGTTCGACTCGCGTTCGAGGAAATTAAATATTTAATATTTTTATTTTCGTGTTCTATGAGGCAAAACGCGGCATTAAGTTCCAACACTTAGCACGTAATGTCTTAATAATTAAGTGGAAAGTGGGGAACGGAAGTCATTTAACGATCGTGACTTAACTAGGTTCCCAGGTTTAATCTATCTACTATGATATACTATGATATAATGATTTATGACTGTCATCAAAACAAAATGCTGACAAACAATAAGAACTTTCTGATTTCTTATTTCCTTTACACCGATTGCAGCGCAATATCACGAGTCCAACAAATTGAAACCATTAAAAACTGTAAAACCGCCAACTTTTATTGTTATTTAGTTATATACGAGGATTACTATATATCTATGTAATATTATTGTTTTTCATTTTCACTCATTTTTTAATAATCTTAAAATATTTATTTACATTTATATTTTATGTACCTTCTTGTACTGCAACAACCAAGATATATTGTATTTTTTTGTTTTAATTCTTGTTGGAGTACGGGATAGACTTTGATATAGACGCGCGGTAGCGCGCAGTCATGTTCAGTAAGACAGAACTGGCGAGCAGTACTGTGTGTTATTTTACACGAACCTTTTGAAGTAGCTTTTGACCCCTTTAACTCAAAAACTATTCCACCTTAACCTGTCAAAGCTGTGGTGCAGGGACGCAAGTGTGTTACTGTAAAAGAAACTGGTTGTGGTTTCTTCGATCTGGTGTCAAGGCAAACCGTGGCGTTAAGTTCTGTTACTCAACACGCGATGCCTCCAAAATTCCAAAATGGGGAACGGAGTATCTTAACCCTGGGCTCCCTCTGCCTACCCTGCTGTGTGCGGGATATAACGTGAAGATGATTTTCTTTCATTAAATTATTATTTCAATATTTAGTAGACATCAGTAGTGACAGACTATAAAAGTTACTGCCGACTGAACTCAAATGAAGAAGAGGGAATGTAAAAAAACATCTAAAATAATTTTTGCATAGCGGAAAATAAACTCGACAAGTAAATGTTCAGTGGTGTCAGGTAGCGGTGGCCGAGTTGACAGACTCATTAAGAACATCATATTAGTTTTTCACAGAATCTGAGAAACAAGAATCAATAGCAACTCTTAGAGGGGAGGAGTTGAAGTACTGTGGAAACTATCTATACATGATGAGTTCATTGATGATATAGAAAAAAGTACAGTCACTACAATCAGGCATCATTACAAGAACATAATATAAATAGTACAAAAAGAAAAATAGCCTAAAAATAACAAAAAATGTGATTCGTCAGTTTGTCTGTTCCTGTTCGTTTTAAGAGTGAAAAAAATATTGTAAGTAAACATATTATTTAATTTTATGAAGGTCCCCACTTTATTAATTTGAATTTGTTATGGAGTTATCCAATTTCTAAAGTTTGTTTTTCGATCAAGGATTTTGACCACTAAATTAAATTTTTGATGAATTTATGTAAATTACTTTAGTGTCAACAGGAGGCTTGATAGTTTTGTGTATAGTTTGTTAATTAGCAAATAAATAGTAAAATTTGTAAAATATCCAAGCTATTATATATGTTTTTAGTATATTAGTACCCATTCTCGACCGCGGTGCACGCATCCTCAGTCTTAATTAATTATCATCATAAAAAAAAATATTTACATCCTCTAACGTACAAAAGTTTACTTTACGTAACATAAACTTTCCACTAAATCGAGTTCATTTTGTTCCATCAAATGTATTGTCCAAGCCTATCCTAAAGCGTTGCAAATCTTGATGAAAAACAAGAGTTAAAATAAAATTAGCTCTTTTTTACAATTCGTTCGTTTTTAGAGATCAGGGAACTCTTTCTATAACGTTTCGAAAAACTCCTGCCTACTATTCTTTGAGGAAAATGTGAAGCATAAGTGAAATAAATGTACTTTGTTTTATTAATTTTGTATAAAAATAATATGGCGAAGCTTGAAAGAAACAATATGTTATATATGCACTCTGTAACGTTTAATCTTATATATAATCAAGTTTTACTTACTATTTTTAAGACACTCTGTTCCCAATAAGGTAATTCAGTTCCCCACTTTCCGCCGAATTCTGGAGGCATTGCGTATTGAGTAACGGAACTCAACGCCAATTTTTTTCCCCTTGTATCGTTTATAGTTGCACACTTGTTCCCCTGCGCGATGATTTTTTTACTAAATAGTCACTTGTGGGAGAAATATGTATATTATATACATTAGTTTCATGACGAAAACCTGAAGTTATTAATGATTTGATCATATACTCGTATCTAATACGTATTTACGATTATTTCATATAGCAAACTATAAAAAAAATACCTGTGTTTCACCCTGCCAAATGGAAATAACTAACAGTTATGTATGTAAGTAAGACACATGGTCCATTCTGGGATAACTCTGACCGTAAATAAATCCTTGTAAATTTATAAATTAAAATTTTACTTACGCAATGTATTAAAAATGTAAAATAATAATATTATTTATTCATTTTGAAAACGTGGTCAAAGTGCTCAAAAATTATACGCTCGAACATCACGACAACTGCTTGACCCATTTTTACGTAGTGTACATTTTCACTAATTACCTTTCTGATATTATGATTTATAAAAATAATATTCTACATTAAATCTTTAAAATTTCTGCATATTTTAAACGAGATTCTTTTAGAATACAGAAAAATATAGCAAAATGTGTTTATCTTTTCCGTTTAAATTATTTATTACACATTTTTTTTTATTTATTCAATAAGGAAATGGATATCGAGAACATTATAATTATATGATAGCTAATAAATATACTAGTTTAAATGTCAATTATATAGATGTAAATACAAATTTTTTCAACGGCTACATAAATTTAACATCGATTTTTGTGATACACAAGTAAAAAAAATATAAAGAATAGAGATAGTGCCATCGACGAACCCACTCTTTCTGCCAATCGCTTCCAATATAAGTTTGCCACTGTATTAGTTCTATCGTTACGTATTAATTACTTTTAAGTTCACATGCACACTACGATTAATGGACCAATCAGAAAGGAGCTTTAGTTACTACCATAATACTTTTAATAACTTTACCATCTTGCAATTTTTTAGACATTTTGAATATGTATAATTAGAATAACATCTCTTATATAACTCATAACATGGGGATGAAGTCGAGGACGAATCGAGCCTGACGCCAGCGACGATCTCCGAGCTCCTCGCGAACCTTCGTTAAGTAATAGTGTGGTGATTTGTCGAGGATGGCACTGTCTATTTTATTTTTCAGTTTCTCTCCCTCAGTATAGTTCCTGGTGGTAAGCTCTCCAGTTTTCCGTTGAATTCCAAGTCCCGTGCTTTGTCTCGACACCAAAGCGAAGAAAATTAAAATATATAATATTTCATTTCCTCAAATGAGAATCGAATCCACAAGCTGTAGCACCTAGAACCATGTCGTGTAACACTACACGACGACTTAAGACTTGCAGCCTATAAAAGATGCACTCTTAAAAAAGATTTTTTTCAACTATAAGGTGTTATGATTTTACCAACCGTAAAATCATAACAAAAAAAAAATGTGAAAATTTTTACAATTGAGCAACATTTTAACGTACAATATTACTGTATTTATGCTGAAAACTCTAATAAAATGCTTAAGCTCCCTAACAAACTTATATTTAATAGTTAAAGAATGGTCCTTCACGCAAGACTCGGCCGGGTCATAAAGCCCGATACACCCAATCTTCATCACCTTCATCAGCTTAAGACTGGCTTTTATCTACTCCTGAGCTAAATCACTGGATTATGATTTATGTTCAGTTTTTAAAAGTGAAGCTTGTTCTAAGCGCCATGAAAATTTGAAGTCCCTAAAACAATCCATACGATTGGCAGTGAAGAATTTTTCCATAGAATCTGAGCGTACTGCTATTGATAACCTCAACGTTTAAAGGACTGTTTTGAATTGAGATTACTTCGAATAAACTTTATATATTTAAAATTAAAACTAAATCATGGTTTTATATTAATGTATATTTAAAATACTGTAATAGTAATAAATTTTACGCTTATTTTTTTTGTAACAATGCTTATGGCAAGACTAAGTATTTAAAATATTTTTTATTACGGTCTAGTTGAACAAATTGCGGCGTGGCTTATTGCGAGAAATGCGAAAAAACATTAAAAGTGATTTATTATGTAATATTATTTAACAGCTTCTTTTACCTTATATTTAACGAAGTAGAGTAAGATTCCAAGGCAAGCAAGCAAGCAAGTCGTACATAATATATTAATATATTTTTAAAACATACATTTTATTTATAATTTTCAGAAAATAAATTTAATTTAAATGAAGTTGGTGAATTAATGTAATTACATTAATTTCATTTGCAATAATTTCGTTTGTTATTTGATTTATTGATCGTCGATGTCGATCAAGACGCTAGAATAATAAACTTTGAATATTTAGTAATAATTATTACTTAAATTATAGTAGTCCTCACTGTAACACATCCTAACTATAAAATGAAATATTTATTTTCAAAAAATATCTTAACATTGTATTTTGTAAGTATATGCAAATGTTCTATTTAATTTGTATAGTGTATTAGTGGCCTCGCTCGCTTGGACTATTCGATTATTTGTTGATAATAATAAGCAGCTTGTGGCGACCCCACGGATCTAATACGTCCAATGTGTATTTTATGTCCCATTCTTGGGTTGACTTTGTGGCGATCGCTCTCCTCACGGTTTATTTTCATTTTGTTATTATATGCTGGTTTTGCTTATTAATTCTAAATGTACGGGTGAAATGCAGCAGTGCGAGCCTCCGCCCGCTTCCAGATAAGGACCTTCAAAAGTTTCCAACCCCGAAAACGGCGAGAGAACTAAGGCGGGGGGTGCAGTGTGGCGATCGTTTTCCACGCTTATTTTTATTTACACGCTTACATTTAATAACATTAAATGTTAGTTATTAATTCTAAATGTGCGAGAAAAATCCAGCTATGCTGGCCTAGCGAACGAAACGGCTCCCGCTTGAACGTACAATTGACAGCTAATCCTTTGTTCTCGCGGAACCGGTCATCGCACCGACCTACGGTCGTGACGCCACACGGTGGGACGCTCCCATACAAGAGCATTTCATAAATAGCCGAATCAAAAGTCGTAATTTCAAAGTTCTGTTGATTATTCAATTTACTAGAATTTATCAATGGAATATTTTTTTTAACTTTTCATATCAGTTTAATATATCCAAAGTTACCTTCAAACAATACCCTTCAATATTTCCCATACTGCATATATAAGCAATATTTAAGCGTTAATTTCTTCATGAATTTCTATAGTAACTATATTTATACGAGTATTATACATTTTTAGAAAGGTTTTTAATAAATAATTGTCTTTAAAAAGATACCTTTAATACCTATTAAGAAAACGTACGTATAAAAAAATTGAACGTAGCGCTTTGAACCCGCACCTCTTTGGAAAAAAATCCACGCGCAAAAAGTCCGATCAACTAAATTTTACGTTTCTATACGTATTAATATATAATTCTTTCCTAAGTGTGGAATAAAACTTTAAAAATGTTTAAAGATTTTTAGAAGTGTTATAAAATTAAACATTTTAAGATTTCCTTTTTCTCTATTGGAGTTTCCACTGTTGCCGCTGGCTGCGGCTATCGAGAAAACTATATTATTCTATACTATAACTACTCAAGAATTAGAGAAGAGAATACAATTTTGCGTATATTTGCGCTATTTTGATTTAGAGAAATAAAGCCACCACTTAGTAAAATCCCAATTTTTGATAAATCATGAATACTGCTTTTATTTTAAATAATTGGCATTTAATTATTACCATTTAGTTCCTTTTTTTTAAGTTAAAATAAAACTACCAGAGAGACTTTTTTGAATATGGAATATACTAATGTCTATTTTTGAAAGATAACGTTTATGTTTTGAATGATAACGTGTCTTATTCTAACCACGAAGGTGATAAATTTATCATTTTATATATATTGGTTTTGGTTAATTGATTACACTCATTACAGAAATACAGATGAATAACCTTAGAAAAGTAATGGCAAGAGAGATCAACGAAAATTTTTTATTGTACAATTTATCGTTCAAAAAAATTATCTGTAATAATAGCGGAGATTAAAAAAAATCATGAGGTAAAGCTAGTGCAGAGGCGTTTTCGTGAGGATCTCGGATTGCATGTAAACACACCACGACAAAATACTGGTATTGGCAATGATGGAAACATAGCTGGAAGATTTTTTTAAAACTATCAATGCTCTGCAGAAATAACAGGCATTGATGAAAAAATAATAAAAGTTTTTATATAATTCTTCAAACTAAGCCATCAGGATTTGCCAAAAATAGTTAATATACACTTAATACAGTGAAATTTTATGTTAAAAAATGTAACTGGTATAACATGCCTTCGGTGCATGAAATTCTTATGCATGGAGCTGAAATTATACAGAACTTTGCAATTCTTCCTATTGGCCTACTTGCTGAAGATGCTGAAGAAGCAAGAAATAAGGATTACAAAAGGTACAGGTTGCATCATGCCAGGAAGTGATCCCGATCAGCTAAGAATGAAGATGTTTGTGAAGATTTATACCACTGACCCTTACATATATTTTAAGCTCTAGCAAACCAAGTGTAAATATATCTAAAAAAAGCCAGACAAGCGCGAGTTGGGCTCACCCACCGAGGGTCTCGCCTAAAATTCAGGTTTAGTTTAACCAGAGCCTTTTCATCTAATACCTCACTTCAACTAGCGGCTTTAATACCAAATTTTGCCCTCTTTTTAAGGCTATTATTTTTAGGGCTTAACCATAAATGTATAGTTTTCACATTTTTTCCTAAACTACTAGTAGATGCCAGTAGTACTACCTAGTAGATGCCAAACTTTACCAAATTTCGTAATTCTAGGTCAACTGGAAGTATTCTATTAATTTTCATTCTGTTTATAGTGTCGAAATATGCTTTTTTGCGATATAAAGGATATCTATTTTAAGTAACGATAGAAGTAAGTCTTCTTTCAAGAAATCATGGGGCTGTAGATCTGAGTATATAGTTTGAATTTGAAATCGATATCTCCAAGTGTTCCTGAGATAAAAGGTCCTGACAGACAGACAGACAACAAAGTGATCTTATTATGATTAATATTATTTTTTTGTTTAAAAGCCTACATTTAGTATATTTAAGTTACTATTAATAATTTAATAATAATAATAATTTTTAAATAAGTGTATAGTCACTTATTTATGACAATTTCTAAATTTGTTTTTTTTTTATTAAATAACTCATAACTTTGATTAATATTTCGTTAATGTTATTGATAGCAAATATATTCTATTATATATACATATATAAAAAAAAATTCAACACACTCTGATGAAAATTAAATGAGTTACGGATTTATGAGATGAAGCGCGTCATTTGGTTCCCACTGTGCGCCGTCGGAGCTCACTCGCCGAGCTGTTAATACAGTGTCTTTGTCACTACTTGCGACAACCGCACGCTTGATTTCGTTCTGAAGCTACTCGTAATTACGTAAATCCTATCGCTAATTACCCTTGCTTTGTTTTTTAATTTTTGCTTTTAATTTATATTGTAATCCTCTCGTAATCTTCCATTCTGTGCTTTCTTACTGTGTGTTTACTTTACGTCATGTTCTTCTTTTTATAATGTATTTTTCTTTATGAAACTACATGTTTTATATTATTTATCCCCTTTGCCTTATCTTAATGTACCGTAGCCTTTCCTTATCCTATACGTCCCTCAACTTCATTGAGGGACAGAATGCAGCGGAAAAATATCAAAGATCAAAGAGTGGAAGTGCTCAATCTGAGTAATAAATGATCTGCGTAATAACAGAAAAACTGACTCACAAGCGCCTTATGATGCAGAAACCTGTATTCACTTCTCGACATCATTAGCTGAGCACACTGGTGTTAAGCACATCCATTGGGAGGCGAGTAATTTTTTTTCTACTATTCAATTTGAGACGTTGAAAAGGCGGCCCGTCTGTTTCAATAGCCCAGTTTTAAGTAACCAAACTTCATTCATAGACCTACAAAATTTAGTTATTTATATTTTTTATAGCTCCTACTATATATCCGGTAAATATCTGTGGGCAATACTTTTTACACAAAAATGGATCCCGTCTGATGCGTCACGTCACGTTTTTATATTTTATTACAGGCGTCTACGTGTTGGACCCGTGTCCCCGCGCAAACCTTTACAAATACCTTAGAACCAGAAATCTTTGAGGAAAAAATATAGTAATAAAATTTGAAAACATTTTTAAAATATTTGTACATAAATGTTGAAAGGAAATTACACTCCATTGAAAAGCATCTTTAAGAAACTTGTTAGACCCTTGATTGGACGCGTAAAGTTAATTTCGTGAGGGTCCCAATTTTTTACCAATTTCGAAAAAGTTATAAATATATTATTATACCATTGATTCACTTAATCATCGTCATCTATGTTTGTCACTTGTGTGGTTAAACGCTTTAATTTTACGAACTACGGATTCGAACCCGTACGTACGGTTGTATTGCGAAACTTTAATGGTTTCGATGTAACCCACTGTAACTAAGGTCAGGTTATTTTTAACATTTAGAATGTCATATATTTATTTACTTATTTATGTGTGGCATTGCGGGCGTAGCCGCAGCTAAAAGCAATATATTATTTTATATAATCTTATCTCTTTTATAGCTTTACGTTATATCCCGCGCAGGGAAGGCAAGGGAACTTGGAAACCTGGTGTTAAGACACTCCGTTCTCGTTAAAACAGTTCCGTTTTTCACTTCCCTTCGACTTCTGTAGGCATTGGGTATTGAGTGGCGGAACTAAACACCGCGCTTTGCTTCATTATCAGAGTTTGTGTTATCTATATAAGAATAATAATATAGGTGCCTATTGTTTTAAATAATGAGTTTTTTTATACCTCTATGTTTTTCTTAGAAACAAAATATAAAATGCTAAGCGAAACCGATCTCGTGGTTTTCGTAAACAAGATATATATAAAAGCCATTTGACGTTTAGATATTTATAGCGCTGATTTCAAATCCCATCTCGACCGCGTCATTTGTACTCGTAATTCATGTTGCGTCACTTTTCACCCTCAACACAAAGAATCCTTAGAACAAAATATAGGTGAAAGGCTGGCGTTTTGCTAAAGGAAATTCTGAAATGATTGCTTCATTCAAATTCTCAACTTTTATCTATAATTCTTTTTTACTTGGATATAAAAGTTCTGTAAGTTTTTGCACTTATAAACTTTTGTTATATATATTACAATTAATATTTAATAAAGTTATTAATATTGATTGTAATATATGTTTCAGTGACCTATGGTCTGATTGGCCCTGAATAGGGCCCAGGTTTGGAGTTCGAAATGCACCAGCCCAAACATGAGAACAGAGAACATAGGGAGTACGGTTCTCATCTCAGGGCTGGTGTACCCCATTATCACCTTGTTGTATTAGCATGTGTATCAATGATCGGTGAAAAGCTTGATATTTTGACCTTGCTTAGAAACGTCTCCTCGCAATCTCTACCGCATTAGTCATGGGGAATGTTCTGGGGAACTGTCTGACCTGTTACCTGCCGCCGAATTTTTTTACGGTACAGACCACCATGGCATGAGCCATAACTTCTAGATTTTAAAAATAATAAAATTTGAAAGAAATAAAAAGAAATAATAATTAATAATCCACGTAATCCTTCCTTTACAAATTTCTTAGGGCACAGTAAGGTGTAAAATTTTCCAAATTATAATTTTATTTATCACACATTTTGCAAATTCTATCGTATAATTCTATACTCAAGATCACGTATACAATTTCGTATATAGCGTTTATATCCTACTAATATTATAAATATGAATATTTGTGAAAATGAAAAAACAACTGAACTGTTTTAAATGATTATTTACAATGTCAGCTTAAATATCTGAATAACACATAGGCTACATACAATTCATATAAAGATTTTATATAATTTGGCTTAAAAAATTATAAGTTTAGGTGGGCGAAGCCGAAATTGACATGCTACTTATCTATAAATTAAAATTCTTCTTCTATGTTTTGTAGGTGAACTAATATCATAGCTTCAACTAGAACTTACGATAAAGTTACTAATTCCTTTTTACTTAATTTAATAAAAAAGTGTAGCTTAAATAACATAGCCACCCTGTATATACAAAAACAATGTGTCATCATTGTGTCAACTGCACTATAAATATCAATATCACAAATAATCATACACATACATACATACATACGCGAAACGCGTAGATATGTGCTATAATTAATGACAAGTGTAATATTTGCATAATAAACTTGATTTAACTGGATGTATTATAATTTTACTTTGATAATGATTTTCGATAAATAAGTGTCGATAACAACATGTTGATATTGTTGAATGCCAAACTTCGTATATAATATTATACAATGTTATACAATTTTTATTTTTATGGAAAAGACATGGCAAGCGAGCGTACTCATTTTTTCTGAAGGTATTTGAGCTTGTGACGAACGGTGCGATTAGGAAATTCGGCGGTAGGTAACAGGTACGTAACAAGCAGGTCTAGAGCTATCTCCATCATAAATATAATAAGCCAGGAGCATGCAAGTAGCCTAATCATTGTCAAGAGCCTTTCACAGATCATTGATTCCCTTACGGCTCTACGTTGTATGCGAACAGTTGGTTCAAGCTGGGGTGGACCAGCGTAGAGTTGATAATAAGTAATAAAAAAAATATTTAATTATGTTTTAGCACCATGTAAATAACTATAACCACTTAAAAAAACACCAATTATTTATTAAAACTTAAGATGCATGGATGGCATGCCTTTGTAGCGATTGTCAAACGAAAGCGTTAGCTACACTGCGAGCTAGTTGACCACTACTACGTCTGTTGTAACTATTTCTTAACTCTCTGCATAATAATGCAGAAGTCTTGAATAATTGATAGCTATTTACTGTATTTAATTACAGTTTTATAACTAAAAGTGTTATGTCTTAATTTATTATTAAGACACAGCACTTCATATTCTAAAAATCTAATTAAATAATATAATAAAGTATTATTGTTATTTAAAAAAAATCAAGACTTCTACTTATTTAAAAAAAAAAACGTATACAGTATTATAAAATAAAATATACAACACAATACACACACTAATATTGATAATAAAATTATCTAAATAAAAATTAAACACAGTTCTCAACAATCAAATTTAATAAAATTGCATATAAAAACACGCCGACGAAGCCGCCAACTGAATATTAGCTGTGATAGCACCCGCATCGCGTAACGCGTTAAGCCGCAAACGGGGCCTAGTATTTGTCAAAATGTAATGTGAAATTTATCCAAAGGCTATTTGGATCTGTTTCCAACAATGGCCATACGCTTTATTTTTAAGCCAGGATATAGCATTTCCATCGATATTTCACAATGATACGCAAAATAATTGCGATGAATGATATAGGCATGCAGATATTGATATAGATCTCTTTTTTTGTTTGAGGCCAGTCGTGGTGTGTAAAGGCCATGGGTTGTGGGTTCGATTCCCATTCGAGGAAATAAAATATTTAATATTTTCATTTCCTCCATTTTATATATTTAATAGGATATTTCGCTTAATATCGTATGGTAACAGCACAGCATGGGAGGCAGAGGGAACCTAGTGTTAAGACACTCCGTTCCCCACTTTCTGCCGAATTCTGGAGGCATTGCGTGTTGAGTGGCAGAACTCAACGCCGCACTTTTGCCGCGATACCAGAGCGAAGAAATGGAAATATAAATTTATGTAAATATTTCATCTTCTCGAGTGGGGATCGAAACCACGACCAGTCGGTTTTACAGTCACACTCTGTACCCCTTCGCCACAACTGGCCTCTTTATTTATATTTTAATTGTTATTTATAAATTGAATTTACAACATTCGTGTACCAAATGATACAAATGCGATGTATTACGTCCTTACACATGAAATTGGCGTTTTGTCGTACCTACTGGCCAATTTAATCACAATTTTCTCCTCTTTGGTTAGGAATTCCAAATTCAAATTTATACAGCTATTTACACGTATATTTGCGTTTCATTAACCCTCATTCATTTGCTTCTTTCTTCTGTTTTTTTTTTCTGTTTGCGTCACTCAGTTTACAAAATGGAAAACTTGAAATATCGCATTATTTACGAGTACGAGCTCCACCGTGGCATCAGTGCGGCGGAAACGGTTTGAAGGGTTAATGATGTGTATGGCGACTGTGTCACAGAAAAAAAATTAGTTTTTGGTTCCAACGTTTTCGTTCTGGAAATTTTGAACCATAGAACAAGCCCCATGGACGGCCAGAAATCCAAGTTGATAATAAAGAATTGAAGGTTATTGCGGAAGCGGATCCATCGCAATCCACGTCCGAGTTAGTTGCACGCTACAGTATTGGTGATAAAAGAAATTAACTGTTGCGTTACATTACTTAACCCGCATGCTGCTGTGATGAAAAGTGGATTCTCTACGATAGTGGACCCGGGTAAGCCTAGAGACGTCTATTGTCAAAAGCTAACTGCTAAACAACCGCGGCTTGTTAATTAATTTACGCCACTGCTGCTTTACGACAACGGTAAATCACATATTGCACAACAGACGGGTCAAAATTAGAATGGCAATTGGAATGTCCAAGACATCCACCGTCTTTGCCATCCACGGACTTTGCTGCAAAAGTTGCTCCTAATACAAATAAATAAAATATAATTTGTGGTAAAAAGACACACTTACTTATTTTAGAAAACGTATAAAAATTTGAACGCAGCGGGACTCGAACCCGCGCCTCCTGGAAACGGACCAGGAGGCGCGGGTACGTTTTCTAAAATAAGTATTTTTCTTTCCTAAGTGTGGAATAACACTTTAAAAATGTTTAAAAAGACACACTTAATTATCTATTGTAAAGCACTCCAATGTCAATTTTACTCCAATTGGACTCAGATTCGATCTCACAAGAATGTTTAAAAGTATTTTCATTTCATCTGTCAAAAAAAAATGTAAGGTTTTGCTATTTGACAAGATTTCTTAAAAAAATGTCCTTGTAAAAATGGTGAACTGCACAGCATTTAAAAAAAGATTATCTTCCTTCCTCTTTTCTATCAAATAAGGGATATATTTAGTCAAAAAATATAAGCTTTAACAGTAAAATAACAAAGTTCAATCTATAATTTCCGAGATTCTGCAAGACCATTTGACCGTTGAACGGGTCATCTTATTGATTTTTTCTTGTCCATTTCCTGTTCGGCATTGTATTCATCTTATTGAGATTTTGTCTTTAATAAAAATTTCCTTTCATTCATAATTTCAAGTAGCACGCAACAGCTTTTCTGACTGTTTTGATTTTCAAATTGCAATATGTTTACTCATACATTGTTATTTGACTGATGAAGAAGACGGCAATGACACTATTTAGTCTTTCACTAAATAGGATCTTTAACGTCTCGCTAAAGAAATTCTACATTTTTTATGGTGGATTCTCCTGGTGAACTACAATGGATTTTGACAACTATAGATTAATTCGGGCGGACATAATGTAAAAATAAATAAATATTTCATTTCAAAATTATTTATTATTAATATTGTCAATTTTTTTTATTCTGGTAGCAAGGCAAAGCGCGGCGTTGGGTTCCGCTACAGAAGCGTAATGCTTCTAAAATTGCGCGTTACCTCTGCCTACCCTGCTATACGAGGAATACAGCGTGAAGCTGAAAAAAATATAAGAATAACCAAATAAATTTTATTAATTTAAATATTGATATAATCGGTGTAAATATCGTAGTAAGAACGGCTTCTCTTTAATGATTTGCATTGTAGAATACAAACGATTTGCGTTGTACATTATAAACTTATTACATGTATAGGTGTTTAAAAAATATAAAATTATACATAAAATGTAGTGATTCTTTTTATGGCAGCCATGGCAGCTTTATGAGTTTACTTTTAAAATTATTTAAAGTAACTAAATTTATATTTCGAAATACTTTTACGAATGGCGGCCGTATAAAATAAATCTACCCAAACTTAAAATCAACACAAAATTCTTTTAGTTAAGGCGTATTGGGCAAAATAAGAAAGTTTTGTCGGACGTTATCTGAAAATTTTGAGATCTTATAAGTAAATGAGAGAGAACTCTAGTAATTGTGTTCTCAGAATGAACGTGTAAACAATGTTTTAGGGTAACAAATTTAAAACTTTATTCATTTTAAAAATATGGACGACAAAACGTCGTCTTACGTTGAATTTTTTAGAAAATTATCAAATTTAACTTGAAAATAAGCAAATAAAACTTGAGTATAAGCAAATAAATATGTTAGCTTCTATTTTTGATCACATATACGTGTTTTAGTGTACTACTAAAATTTATATATTTGTCTCAGTGTTAAATCCTAGATAAGTAACATTCTAGTCAACTCAATATTTTTTTGGTATACTTTTTTAAAAAATATATTACTTTTTTATAATTTTACAAATAAAATACATTTTATATACCTATGTTAACATTATTTATTCATTAAATTCGAAATACTTCCCATTATGGTAGCCCAAATGTTTCGATTTTTACCTCATTTTAAATAATTTTACATGGTTTTAAAGTGGCTGTATTTGATGTGATTGGTGTTCCACGTCCATGGAAGAGATCTGTGGTCAAGTTTAAATATTTTTTTCTTAAATCTTACGAATATATCTTACCTTTCGTCATTTTGCAAAAAAAATCATTTGTTTTATTAAATAAATAATAAAAAAATAATCTTTTCACGAGGTGCCTACAGGAGGGGTTCAAGTTGCAATAACTTAGTTATATAGATGAATATATTTCATTTTATATTCTTTTATTGAAAATATAATATAAATCTAAATGCAACACTATTTTGTTTTGCTATATATACATACATATAATATGTATATGTGTGATATGATAAAAAGGCGACGGAAAACTAACCCGTCTAATCGACGAGCAAAGTTTCAAGTACCTCAAACACTATGACACTATCTTTTCGGTGCATACGCCACCGTAAAATTTGGCTGACTTACCCTACAAACTTATTCGAGTCGACAAAAGTTATCATAAATAATATGATTTATATGGTTATACACCAAACTCACAGCGATTTTTGTGCAGTTGAATAATTCCATTCTCTTAATTCAATTTTTAAAATCTTATCTATATTATATAGATATATAATCTATCTTATCTATACTATATAGATATATAATATTATAAGTATATACTTTTGTGTATATAAAAAAATCTATATTAATAAATTAAACTATTCTATTTATTACTATATATATTGAATGACAAAGTATGACTGTAAACGCGACTGGTTGTGGGTACGATCCCCACTCTAAGAAATGAAATATTTCTTTAAATCTATATTTAATTTCTTGCCTCTGGTGTCGAGGCAAAATGCGGCGTTGAGTTCCGCCGCTCAACACGCATTTTCTCCATAATGCGGCGGAAAGTGGCGAATGGAGTGTCTTAACACTAGGTTCCCTCTGCCTAGGGTAGGCAGAGGGAACCTCTGTGCGGGATACAGCGTGAAGCTAATTAAACTATTCTAAATGTAGTGGTTTTTGTATTATAATTACTTATATCATTAGACTTAGCTTATAATATAATGTCAGATGCATATATTCTTCTGTTATCTATTCTGTTCTATTCATAATATTTTGCATCAGAGTTTCTAGATTTCGCAGAGAGAGACTACTAGACAACCCAGTTCAGTTCCAACCTAAATCCGCGAAACTTCACTTTCTTAAAACTATAATAGTGTTACTTATTTTTAATTATAAATATACATTCCAAGAGGGCAGTCGTGGCGCAGGGGCACAAAGTGTGCCTGTAAATCGACTGATTGTGGGTTCGATGCCCACTCGAGGAGATGCAATATTTATTTACATTTATATTTTTATTTCTTCGCTCTGGTATCGAGGAGAAAGTGCAGCGTTGAGTACCGCCACTCAACACGCAACGCCTCCAAAAATTGGCGGAAAGTAAAGAGCGGAGTGTCTTAACACCAGGTTCCCTCTGCCTACCCTTCTGTGTGCGGGATACAGCGTGAAGCTGAAAAATAAATTTACATTCCCTTCAATAAGCGGATAGAACTAACGTAATGAGTCGTCACTCAATTTATTCTCTTAAGCTTGCCGCATTCGTTCCTAGTTCTCCTTTTTCACTTTGCTTATTCAAACCGTAAGAAACATCTGTGTTGACAATATTTTTATTCGCTATGAGCGGAATCAAGTCTAAGATATCCGGATAATACAAATAGTTATATATGTTATACTTCAATTTTCTTTTGAAAAAATCTAAAAATGTAGGTACTATTAAGACATCTAAAGTAATAAGCAATTAAAAAATATTAGTTTTAGTTCATAAAAACAATAGATTTAAAGCTATAATTCATATCTAAATTCTTTTTTTATCTATATCTTTAAATATGCGAAACAGATTTCCTGCCAATTGAAATATTTACTTTTTAGAACATGGAAAATCTTTACAACTAGCAGATATTCTTAAAAAATTTTACAAGCGTATCCAAAATCCCAAAAATCGGTCTGCGATACTAAATCAACCATTTAAAAAAATATTCCTTTAATTTATTTGGAAAAAAATAATTATATTGATTACACAAAAATCCGCAAATCCAACCATATATTGCTGATTTTTTGTAATTTTTTTAAGATATAAAAATTTCATAATATATTATTTAAATTTTTCTCATAGGACCTAGACAGCGTTCGTAATGCAACCACCCAAAAGGAATCTCTAATGTATTTTAATTAATAATTAATAAGTGATAATTATTAATTATAATCTAAGCTGCATTAAAAACTGTTGCGACTTCGTGGAGAAGACCATTTTCATATATATTGTACTAGAACCAAAAATATTTTTATTATTGATATGATATAAGTATAATTTGTGACATTTTAAATAAAATCTATGATTAACTTTTTGAATTGTTCTCAAAATATGAATCTGCAATCGTAAGTTCTTGATTATAATAATTCAATATGCAAACCGACGTCACAAGACTGTGTTCACAGAATATATTGTTTAATCACGAATAATTTTCTGTCACGAAATTAATGAATTATCATTTGAATATATATTTTTTCAACTGTAAATTCTAAATAATTTTCAAAATATATATAAAAAGCAGTTTAAGTAAAAATATTTTTAACGAGCTTGCATGTAGTTTTGAGTATGACATTGCAAGAAACGATGTGTAGATCTTAGTAATGCTGCAGGCGTTTTACCTTACTCTATGCAAGTATAATGATGAAAAGTAAATCTTTATGAATCTAAGTTAAAAATGTGATATGGATTAAGTTAAATAATTACGTTTTAGAAAACATATAAAAATTTAAAGTTTACTAACCAGAATTATTTTTTGAATTTTTATAAATTATTATATTATGTTTTCTAAAAAGTATTTTTCTTTGGTAAGTGTGATGTAGTACTTTAACTTAACTTATATTAACTTCACGCTTTATCCCTAGCTCGATAGTCAGAGAGAACGGGGCGCCAAACGCTCTCTACATACCTCTTTCGCCTCGACCACTGCCATCAACCTCGTCCAATACCGTCCGGGGGTTACGTCACCTTCCACCAGTATCTTTGATAGCTTGTTTTCGAAAGTCAACCGAGATCTCCCTGTACGTCTCTTACAACTCACTTTTCCATTATAAATCTTTTTTCCATTTTTTCATCACTCATTCATTTGATGTACCCAAACCAGCTGAACACGTTCTTATATACTTTAAAAATGTAAAAATTAAGTAAAATATAATTTTAAAGGTTGAATAATATTATGGATTGTACGTAGGATGTTTTTTATCAGTTAACGATGATTACGTATATATTTGTCAAAAAAATAAAATCAACTTCACGCTGTATCCCGCATACAGCAGGGTAGGCAGAGGGAACCTAGTGTTAAGGCACTCCGTTCCCCACTTTCTGCTGGATTCTGGAGGCATTACGTGTTGAGTGGCAGAATTCAACGCCGCGCTTAGCCTTAACACCAGAGCGAAGAAATGGAAATATAAATTTAAGTAAATATTTCATCTCCTCGAGTGGGGATTGAACCCACAACTAGTCGGTTTTACAGTCACACTTCGTGCCGCTGCGCCACGACTGGCCTCTATACATGTCATGTCAACTAGGGTAACAAATATATAATAATTAAATATAATATTTTCAGATACAGATACAGTGTGAAGCTGATTTTTTAAAATATTTCCCCTTAGTTGTCATCGAACCCACTAGCATAATGCTTACTATAAGACGCTTTTCCATTGCGCCACGACGACCAAAGTACATACATACATACATACATACAAATAAAGGCCTACCACCATGTCACCATGTGGAGATGCAATTCATCAACTTAATAGCTACACTTTAGGTCTCAGCAATCAATATGTCTAATCAGGTGACGTGTACAATCTTAAGTGACACTTGTCATCCTTCGTAGATGCTACTAGATAAATGATATTAGTATTGCAGCTGACGGGTTAGTATTATTTACGTATTTTTTGTGAATATATGTATCTATGTATAATATAAAATAAAATAAAATTAAATCAGCTTCACGCTGTATCCCGCACACAGCAGGGTAGGCAGATTGAACTTAGTGTTAAGACACTCCGTTCCCCACTTTCTTCCGAGTTCTGGGTGCATTGCGTGTTGAGTGGCGGAACTCAACGCCGCTCAATGTATAATATAAGTTTGTTTAATTTGTTATCGCATTTTGAAGGTAGGTAGCTGGTGCTTAGTAAGACATTTCATTTTTCATTTTCCGAAAATAGTCAAGTTGAGTATTTGACTTTGACACATTTTAGATATGGCTGATCGGATCTGGCTCACAATTTTTATATGTTATATCGTACACTTTTTATTCTCAACGAGCGCTAGCATCAAGATTTTATAAAAACTTCACGTGTAATTAACAGATTGAAATATTTCAGTGCTCCTTGTACTTGATTTAATTTCATTTATTCCATTATCCACTGAATTCTGAAGGCATTGTGTATTGAGTGGCAGTACTCAACTCCGCGATTTGCGAACGAAACCAGAGAGTTTGAATCAAATATTTAATATTTTATTTATTTCGATGAAATATTTAATATTACATTTTTTCTCGGGTGGAGAGATCGAACCCACAACCTATCACGTTTACAGCAGCAAGTTTACAGTAGCAGTTTGTGCTCTTGCGCAACAACTGCCCTCATTTATCTATATAGTTGCAGATAAAAAACATTTTTTTAGAAATCACGGACTACACAGAACCACAAATGCACTAAGCGCCTCTTAAGTTTTTTTTCTATAGGGAAAAACTTAAATAAAACAGTATAACAAATTTAAGGACAAGAAACATCCAATGTTTAAAGTAATACAGCCATTCAAAGTCTTCGAACTATTTTCTTTAGTATTTACACTTTAAATTGGTTACGATTTTTAAATTCTTACTCAGTTAAATACTATATATACTATTTAATAATATTTCTTTCATAATATAATATTAGAGACGGAGCTTCGAGTTAATTTAATACATTTCTAGCACAATTTTAGACGTAATTAAAATGTTTTTTTTTTATTCAGACTGACATTCTGAAAATCGTTAAAATTATTATAAAATAAATCATACCTCGTTTGTTCGTCCATTCTTTTTAACCCTCTAATGTTTAATCGACTTCTGAAGGTTAGAGGTTAAAGGTTATCGATTCAACTTTTTTTATGTCTGTTTCCTTAGAACCTTTGACTGGGTGAACCAATTTTGATGATTCTTTTTATTTGATAGCTACGTTTTCATGTGGTGACATTTTATTATGGTCCGTGCATGAGAAAATTACATAAGTCTTAAATTCGCATTTAATATGTGCACAATATTTATTTAATACGAATTACTTAATATACCGCCAACCGATTTCGATCATTTTTTCTTTATTGAAAAGCATATATTTCTAGGCACTTTGACGAAAATTTGGTTAAGTTCTGATTATGGGATCTGGTTGAATTAAAGAAGTCGTTTTTTTTTGTCAAAAGAGATTATAATCTTTTGAAGTACAATAATAGTGGTATTTTATTCTATTACAAAGTTTTTATAGCCTTCAAATTTCATTTGAATTATTATTTTTCATCTTCAAGCCTTAGGGTGACCTAAGTTATAGTAAGGATTATTTAGACGACCTAGTTACAATATACACCGTGCTTTATCTTGGCGGAGCTGAAATATGAAAATAGAAATATTAAAAGGAATGATCCTTCAAGTGGTTATAGAATGCAGAACCATTGAATATACAGTCAGATTGTAGCCATCAGTATTTTTTTTACTTTACATATAATTACTTAAGTGTGTTACATTTTATAAGTTGCATGTTTAGTATTGTATGCAGCAAATTCTGTATATAGCAGCAAATTCAAGTATAAACAAGCATGTCGTACTTTGAAGTAGAGCAAAAATGACTCAATTAAGACGTATAAATAACACGTCAAGTTTTATAATTTCTCAACTACTTCTTGGATTTCAAGTTGTTTTCTGTGTAGTTATGAATCTCTGTTGAGTTTCTGACTGGGTATGTCTTATGTAGTATTTTTTTTCTTATGTTTTTAATTAGCCTCACGCTGTATCTAGCACTCAGCAAAGTACACAGAGGGAACCTAGAGGAATTTTGTGTAATATAAGAATTTTTTTTTTTCTGAAAAAAAGTTTTTATATATAAAAAAAGAATATATTTACTAAAAATATTGATAAAGCCTATTTGCCCGCGGCGAAATAAATATCTTTATAATGACCAAAAAGAGCATTTTCTTGTGGGCCGTTATAATCATTAAAAAAAGGAAGAGGGTTTCATCGATACTCTCACGACCAATGAGGCGTCCCCTCCATACATAAATCTCAACTGTATCATGAATGTACGAAATTTTCGCATCACTGGTGAAGATATAAAAATTGTGCAATAGATTAAGCTGACATTCTATCAAGGGCAAGCCAAGTGGAAAAGATTGAAATGTACCAGTACAAATGGTGTAATTCTATTGATTCGGCTATCTCGGTTTCCCTTTGAGGCCGAATTTTTGAGGCTTACGATTAAAAGGAGATTGTTTTTATGTTATTTTTATTGAAATTAATGTAAACAACATTTTATCAGGCCGTCATTTTGGAATTCGGCGGGAAATGGGGAACGGACGGTCGACGGTAACATAAGGTTCCCTCTGCTAACCTTGCTTCTGTGTGGGTCACAGCGTGGTGCTGATTTGATTTTGACATTTTATTTTTACCAATTTTTTTACATAATTCTAATTGTAATTTCAGATGTTTTATTAAAATATGAGGTAAGTACAATTTGGGGGATAAATGGGTCACAATTATATGGGATAAATGGGTCAAAATTATTCAATATTGCATAAAGCATATCAGTATTGTTGAAACGTGTGGATGTTTGGAGAATTCTTCGCATGTCTGCACTCGACACGCGTCAGTGCTGTAACAGTTCCAAATCGAGCAATGACACGGACACTGTACGTGGTATTTTCTATTCTATTCCTACATGGATTCATGGTAAGTATATACCTTTTGGTTAATATTAACTGAATTATGTATTTATTTTAAATATATTATATTGTGATATAATATAACATAGTTCAGAAAGCTGAAAAATTTATTTTACTTACTGAGATACTAATTGTCGAGATGTTCGGAGTTTTAAAGTAGAACCATATTTAAAGAAAAAAAAACAATATATTTGTTATACAATATATACTTTTATTATATATGAGGAATGAATTTTTACATTTTTAGATATATATTGTAATAAAAAATACATTTAAATATAATACTTGTACTTGGCTTGAGTGTAATTTTTATAAATTACACTCTTCTGATAGTGGGACAAGGGTCCAATCCATAGGTGGCTAAGGTTCCAGAGAGAGGAACCTCTCGGAGGCAGTAATGTCATGAGCTAACTCACGAGATTATCATCATGAGGGATAGTAATGTCAACAATCACTGAGCGGTGCCTCACTCGATCTACTAGTACTATACCAGGCAGCAATATACCTGTTAGTGGTAATGAACCTATCCCAGTAGAGAAAAGCACAGCTATTTTCAAGAACAGACGTGGAATTGTACCTATAGTTAGCCACTTCCGATTCCATAAGACCATATTGAAGAGCAAGTTACTGGTGTCTTATCTTGGCTATTTCATTGTGTCTATGCAAATACTCACCTGACAATATGCCTGAGAGACTCCCCAGGCCGATGACACGCCCGACAGATGTCGATAGTGCTATTTTTTATAATATCTCTGGTCTGGTCTGGTTGATAACTTCGTCCATAATTACACACACAGACACACAAAATCTTCAGTTTCCCTGAAAAAATGCCCGATCTGTACCAAGATAAGGAGGAAGCAGTATCCACGTCTGGGCCCACTAGAGCCTTATGGAATCTACCATGCAGGTCCGTGCTCTTCCACACAGGGATGCGATCAGAAGATCTGGCCTACACCGGTTCTCTAAGCCCAAGCAAAGAGGAGTAATGCCTTTATCAACCTTTACCACATCCTTGTGCATATTCACGTCAATCTTGAGGAGGTTCTTGACATTCAAAAAGCCCCGACCTCCACATTTACGCGGGATATACAGTCTCATACATATATACAGTCTCATCACAGTCTGTGTCTATATTACAATGGGCTAGAAGCAGCATGACCTAACGAGCCCGTTACTCTCGCGTCTCGCATCGTCTTCGCGTTTCGCCCGAAACACTCCGTCACCAATTGCTTTATGCTCTGTTTATCAAAACCCAATGTTTCATACATTCCAAAAAAATTATAAATCTCACCTCCACCAAGGGTTCTGAAGGAAACATAATTTGAAATACAAATATTAACAACTCTAATCACACTCCCCCGCTCTACATACATTTAGCGATGACAAATTCCATCTTTATATCACTACTTAAACTCTCATTGAAACTCTCATCGGTTCAGATGCTGCATGAATATCACACTCTCCCAAATGACAAAGGGCAGTGACCCACTGTCCCATACAAATCTCCAAAAATGATCTCAAAGTCATATCAATCTTATATAACTCTAAGAGCCAAATTTAAGTAAATATTTTATCTCTTCGAGTGGGGTTCGAACCGACAACCAGTCGGTTTTACAGTTACACTTTGTGCTCCTGCGCCACGAGTGGCCACAGCTCATTATTATTTAAGAAATATTTCGAAAAAAATCTTCTTTTTGGTTATTGAAACATAATACTACCACAAATATTCATATTTGTTTTTACTGATAATATTATATTTTCATTTCACAGGTGAAATCTCAAACGTATGATAAGAAAATATTAGACGGTATGGTATTAAAAATGCTCTGGGAGAAAGTATATGCATCCTACGATGCAAAACAAAAGGAAATGGCTATAAAGAAACTGCGGAGCTCCGGTGAATATGATCATCTACTTTTACATTTACAGAAAGTGAAGAAAGAAAAAATCAAAAAGATAATTCATTTAATCGGCGAAGTTATGCTTATATATATGACTTAGTTAATATATTATTATTATAAGGTTATTGAACTATTGAACATCTTAGTATTAATTACATTAATTAAACTAGTACTAATTTACGAGGTAGTGACTATTGAAACAGCAGTAATATATTAAATATGTATCTTAAGGAGCATGCTTATATAATATAAACTTAATATTAGAAAACAGAAGACTGTTTTTGGTTGAAATTGGTAATCTCCGGAACTTTTGGTTCGAGTACATTTTTTATATAGGTATATTGTATAAGGTACATAGATGCATAGGTACTTTAAATGTGTATACCTATCTCAATTATTTCCAATAAAAGAAGCGAGTGGAACCGCAAACTGTTTAAATAATAAAAGCTTTGAACAATTTTCATCAAATTACACTAAATAGTTAGTATAGCAGAGTAGGCAGAGAGAAACTGTTAGTGTGTTAAGACACTCCGTTTCCACTTGCCGCTGAATATTCCAAGGCATTTTAGGTTGAGTCGCGAAACTCAACGCTGCGCTTTTGGCCTTGGTGCCTGAGCGAAGAAATAAGAATATTAATAAATAATAACTCATTTCCCCGAATAGGGATTGAATCTACAACCTTCACGTTACAGTCACACCCGCCGCTGCGCCACGACCGCCACACACTCACTAATTAAAGATCAAAATTATAGTGTTTCATAGTTTCAAAGTGTAAATTAGCCACAAGTGAGTTTTAACACATTCATTATAGTATAATTACATGAAATATAATACGAGACTTGAACGATGCAAGGGAAGACCAGAGATTACTCCCCGAAGAACTGTTAAACGGGGTCAAATTAAGTATGATGACAAAGTGGCCGTTACGCGCCGCGGGTTGGAACTTAGACACGTCTAAGTGATCATATTTTTATTTATATTCTAGATATTTTATATGATATGATATGTATATGATACTGTAATTATTAATCTCAAAAGAGTTCTGAATTAAATTTTAAAATAAAAAAAATATGAATGATATTGTTTTTTTTTCTTGAATAAAAACAACAATATAAAAAAGATAAAAGTGCAAGTAATCGTTTTACGTATAATTTAAATATTATTTTAAATGTCTCCCGCTCTGGCGGAGATTAACCCTGGCCTTGAGTTACATCATTTGAAACGCAACGTTTCCAATTTTCAGTTATAGCTTATATAGAGGTGGAGATCAATATTCTTTATAGTAATGTATATAAGATACATTTAAGTAATAAAATAAATATCACACACACAACCATACATTTGACAGTCAATATACATACTATTGTATTTATAAAGTGACATATGTGTTTCTATAACAACGCGTCAAAGGATTAAAACGTGAAACTGCTTTATGCTGTTTAGGTACAATATTATCATCATTTTATAAATATATTAATTTTAGTCACAGGAACTCACTCAGGAGCCTCCTGAGTCTCTGAGAGTTGTGGTGCAGCGGCACAGTATACATCTGTAACCGCGACAATTCTGAATTCGATTCCTACTCGGGTGAATGATTTATTTTTATGTCATTACTTTTCATTTCGTCGCTCTACTACCAAGATAAGGCGCTGTGCTGAGCTCCGCCGACACGGCAATGTCTCCAGAATTGGCTTACGACACAGAATAAAGCTAAAAAAAGACAAATCAACATCGTATTTCTATTTTATCAAAAGTAAATTCATAACGACTTAATTGCAACTTTAAATGTAGCCGAAAGATTTACTACAGTATATTCACATTCCATATTAAAGTGTATTTTGAAATATATAAATACATACAGGTAGTCGTGGTGAACAAACATGTGACTATAAAGCCGACGGTTGTAGGTTCGATTCCCATTCAGGGCAATGAATTATTATATTTTTTTATTGAATTATATTTATTTATATTACCTTGCTCCGGTAACAAGGTACAGTTCAGCGTTGAGTTCCACCACTTAACACGCCTCACATCTCTGCCTACTACAATATACGTACAGCAATGCATTTTTTTTTCTTTTATTTCTGGAAATTGATCTGGCAATCATGGTGAGCTGAATCTGGTACATCCAACTGCGTCACAGTGGAATCTACATTTTATTTTATTAAATTATTATTATGTATTAATAATATTATGATTTTGCTATTTATGATAAAATATCTAATACCAAAATAACATACCAAATAATTAAAAACGAAAACAAACGTTAAAAAAGAAAAGTAAATTACTCTCGACGGTCATATTTTGCAGTGAAATAAAGAAACAATTTTTTTGTACTAATAATGTTATCATCTCATACTTTCGCCTTTTTAATTGTTAAGCTTTAAACACTTAGGTTTAAAATGTAAATTTAATTTCTCTTAAGATACTTATACGAACTGATTACTTAAGATACTTCCTTATAAGATATATGTACGTGTGTGTAAAAGTGAAAAAAGAGGATACTTTAGTACAATTTACGAATGAATAAATAAAATAAATTCCATCATCATCTCGACGAGGACGATTTATTATCGTGACTTAGAAAAGACAGAACGCCGCTTTGCACTTTGCAGGCTTGCTAAATTAAGTTGTGATCCAACGGTACCGTGATTAAATGAAGTGGCCTCGTGTGTTTTAGTGCTATGTGAAAGTTCTTGAGCTTCTTGAGCTTTAGTGAGAAGGTATGTGATATTTGAAGGAAAAAAAGATAAAAAGGAAATTATAAGATAGGGAAAGGATAATAATAAGAAGAAAAAAATGCAACTGTCTGGAAATTAAAATAATAAGTACAGTCGATGCACATTTTTAGGCATTTTTGCAGAACTCCTTCGGAAGATTTAATTGGTTCAAGAATGGGTGCTTACTCGTACATACTCGTATATAGCGTACTTTCGTGCGTTTCATTCATTCAGTCAGTGTGCTAGCAGAGTGTAACGTAATGTTAGCAGGGTAGACAGAGGGAGCCTAGTGCTAAAACACTCCGTTCTCCACTTTCCGCCAAATTCTGGAGGCTTTGCATATTGAGTGGTGAAAATGAACGCACGCTTTTTTGGCCGTGGCACCAGAGCAAAGAGAAGAAAATATTAAATATTTAATTTCTTTGAATGGGAATCGAACCGCAGCCTTTCGTGTCTACAGTTACACGATTGTTCTCCTGCGCCATTACTGGCTTCAAACTTATTCTCATTGCTTTATTTTAAAACATTTTATAGATATATTTCGGTTTAGAAGTAGCCAACTATTGTAAATTTACATTACTATTTAAGAACCGAAAATATAAAAGTGGCCATTTAGTTAGTTTTAATAAATTATACTTTATAAGAAAAACATAAAACTTTTATTAATGATTATTAGTAAAATAAATTTAACAGCCAGGTAAAACTTTTAAGAACTCACTCATAAACAAACTTTGAAATAATAGCGTGCTTTTATCGTTTGATGTCATCAAAGAACACTTAGACAAATAAAACACGTTATAAATATAAGATATCAAATTAAATTATTATTTATGTAAATAGGTTATAACAAGTATTTTTGTCAAAAATGTCAGTGCAAGAAGCTGCCGAGCGAAGAGACGGCGAGCGTGTCTCGCAATTGCTGTTCCTAAAATATATATTTTAATTGTTAGTTTCACGTTGTATCCCGTACGTAACAGGGTAGGCTAGGGGAACCTGGGCACTTAGTGTTAAGACAATCCATAAAGACACTTCCGTTGTCCATTTTCCGGCGAATACCGGTTTTGTCTCGTTACCAAAACTAGGAAATGAAAATATTAAATATTTCATTTCAATCTTACTATGTTAATCGAACCTACAACCTTTCAGCTTACAGCCGCATGGCCTATACTAGCCATATACAATTTATAATATATTTAATAATAAAAATCATTGGCTTCTCACTCAAAATTTGCATACTTCACACTAACAAAGACAAAATTAATTTAAATAAATATATATTTAATTAATTATTAATTGCTATTCTTAATGTTAAGTAATTAAAAATGAATGCAGAGTAATTAGGCCGTCCTTATGTCGGTAACCGCCACTGTTTGTGGCCAGCGTCTGTCATAGTGATTGACGGCATAATTTAGTGCAAAGTAGTCTTAATTAGTAATGATATGTTTAGGATGGTAACCTTAAAGCGTATACACTATAAGTGATGGATTACTTAATTTTAACTTAATTTTTAGGCTTCCGCAGCCATTTAGCAGAACATGCATTTATTATGTAACATGTCTCGTCCGTCATACTAATACATGGAAAAACAAGGAGTTTAATTTTGCTTGTGAAAATTTGAGGCCAGTCGTGGCGTAGGTTGACAGGTTGTGCGTTCTATCGGCTAAATTAAAATATTTATGTTTTCATTTTTGCGCTATGGTGTGGCGTGAGTGCGGCGTTCAGTGCCGCCACTTCCAGAATTTGGCGGAAAGTGGGGAGCGGAATGTCTTAATACTAGGCTCGCTCTGCCTACCCTGTTACATGAGGGATATAGCGTGAAGTAATAAAAAAATAATAAATATACAACAGTCATAGATATTTTGTTCAGGTAAGGTTAGTGAGTTAAGTGGCCTTAATCTATGCTTGCTACAACAGAACCCCTCATAACTAATGCCGATGAGATACATATATGTAGTAGAGAAAATAAAAAAAAAACATATATAAAAATCTTTCATGAAAGGCCATTCGCTCTAGAAGACCATAACATTCACCATTCTCTGACGAAAAAGTAAAATCAAAGCAAAAACTTTTGACCTGCACTTGGCTAGAACTTACTCGTATAATTCCAATTTAAACCACATTTGTACTAACTAAATAAAGAAAAGGTAGAGTTTTAAGTTTTAAATATGTTATATTTGAGGCAAGTAGTGTCGCAGAGAAACAAGCATGTGAGTGTAAGCGCGACTGGTTGTGGGTTCGATTCCACTCGAGGAAATTATTAGTTAGGGAAGTCAAATATTTTCATTTCCTTGAGCTACCTCGCCTAACTCGCTACCAGAGGTAGCGAGTTTAAGCACGGCGTTAAGTTCCCCCACTCAACACCCAATGCCTCCAAAGCTTAGCAGAAAATGGGGAACGGAAGTGTTTTAATGATGGAAACTGAGTACCTAGTGTTTTAACACTAGGTTCCCAGGTGCCCTCTACCTATTTTGCTAAGTGCATGATACAGCGTAAACCTAAAAAAAATAAAAATATATACATATATAAAAAAAAAACATATCCATAGCAACATGTCCAAGCACAACACAAATTGTATTTTTTACCCTAAAAACAGCTATTAAAACGGCCACAACTGAATTACCATAATGAATATATCGTGTAAGCCCAACACTAGTCTAGCTCCTAGTCTAGATTTCGGTGCGGAGTCGGAAAAGTTACAATATATCTTCATAAAAGCAGACAACACGAGAACTGAGCGAGCATAATGCATAATTATTGCTCCAACCGTGGCTTAGGCCAGGGGCGCGCAACTTTTATCAAATAGTTATAAGACCCCCGGGCAAAGTAATTTTATTTTTCATTTCGAACTTCCCTAACATCGTACAGTATAAGTATACAAAGTTTTTCCCAATGGACATAATAGGCTTATCGCAAGTTTTTAAGGTCTAGAATTTTTAATACTTTGTTGTTTTCGTTGTGTTAAAAATATTTTTTTACTATGTAATTAGAATGAGATAATTCGCTTGTAGATTAAATATTCTTACGTATTAATAATTTAGGATGATGTGAAAATAGTAACACAATAAAAAAGATTATTTATAAATTTTTGTGTTTTAAAGTTCGGTTTTGGGTAATAAATAAAGACATTTTTGAAATTTCAGACTGTTCTTATGTAGTGGCTTTTTGACTGTAAACTGGATGATTAGGTTTCAATTTTCACAGAGGAGAATAGTTGTATTTAAAAGTTTTATTTTTTTCTGACCGATACTGAACTGCCACACAATATAAACGATATCAGAAATGGTCGTAGAGTCCACGCAAATGAAGTTTCGGGCGACCACCAATTTAATATAAAAATATATAATTGTAATAATATTTTAGAAACTGAGGGAAATATAGCATAAAACTCCTTATCATAATTTGAAACATATTAATCAAAATCGAAATTTACTTTGTCTTAAAGAGAATAAGTAGCTTACAATTAATTAATTTATTATTCATATCTATTGAAAATAATATGACTAAAAGGCTCTATCAGGTCCACAAATACTCATGTTTACTTTATTATATTATGACAAAACGAGAACACTTCACCCAATGGTATGCGTCACGTCTGACCATAATAAATGCTATAAAATTTACTGCCCATATTCACACTACTATTCGTTAGACGACATTTGTAGACGGTAGAGTATACTTATTTATTTATTTATTATATTAAAAACACCACGAAATTAGTTATGTTAGCAAATATATTTTTGCCTTTACTGTTTTGAAGGCAAATCTTTGATTAATCTTAAAATTAAGGAGATTAAAAAAAGGTTCAGAACCACTGCTAGAAATAATTTAAAATTTAAACGTATGCCACATAAAGCGTACCTATGTACATTTATTTTCTTAAAGACAAATGTATAAAAGCGTGGCATCAACTTGAGCCAATTCAAAGCCACGTTTTTTCACATCTAACGATAATAGAAATGTCACTGAAAGCTAATTTAAAATTTAGCACAGTTTTAAAAAAAAAGCTGAGTTTCATTTAAAAACTAAAACTTATCCACTCGCAAAGCGGTCGTAATTAGTGGATCATTAAATTCCTCGGAATTTTCAGTTGGATTTTTTTATTCACAAGAAAACGTGGCGTCTCGTTCTGAACTAGTTTTTTGCTGACACTCCATAATTTATCTGTTTTTATTTTTAATATTTTCGTGATGATTTGTGGTGTATCTGTGTGCCTTGTTTGAAGTTTAAGCCTTTAGATTTTTAAAAAAAAATAAATATATGATACAGACAATATAATTTTGTGATATGAATTTTATATTAATTTTATATTTTATTTTTGTGATATAATTTTAGACATAAAGTAAATACTTTTCTTTCTGCTTTTTTTTTCTTTTTGTGTTTAGCCATGTTGGAGGAAATGACTTGTTTAATATTTTCATAGTTTGGCTCTGGTAACAAAACAAAGCGCGGCGTTGAGTTATACCATTCAATACGCAATTACTCGAAAACTCATTAAAAAGTGGGGAACAGAGAGACTTAACACTAAATTCCCTGCGTATCCTGCTTTGTTCCCTGCATAGGCTGCATTGTTAAAAATTAACTGAAACTGTAGAAAAATTATTATCTTTTACATATTACAGATTATTTAGAATCAAAACAGCTTTGAGTGTTCATTGCCGATACAGAATATATTATTCGTATAAAAACTTGAGTTGAAAACTGAGTGAGAGAACGGAGCGCCAAATGGTCTCTACATATGTACCTCTTTCGCCTCGTCCACTATCATCGACCTCTTCATATGTGCCGTCTGGGCGGTCCTCATGCTTTTTACGTGACCTTACTTCAGTATCTTTGATACTGTGTTTCCTAAGGTCAACCGAGGTAATTATATAAAAACATTTGTAAGAAACTACGATCTACGTTATATTTTGTTCTTTGATAATTTGGTGGTTCCGACTGAAAGTAGAGTAACAACAGCTTTCTACTTCGACTTACATTCTCTTAATGAGTACATATAAGTATAATGTAAATTTTGGACTCTTGCCAGTTCTATGTAGTAGAACTGTGTTATGTAAGTAATTTTAACATTATTGCACCTGTGGGCATATATTTAATAAAATATAAGTTGAGTTATTATGTTTCAACAAAGATTTTAACATTCATCTATTTAGATTTTGTCAAAATCGTGTTTTTTAGCTTCAACTTGTAGCCTGCACATAGCAGGGTAGGCAGGGGGACCTGGGAACTAAGTTATATAATACTCCATTACCCTACTTTCCGCGGAATTCTGGAAGCATTGTGTGTTGAGTGATACTCAACGCCGCGCTTTTCCTAAGTAAAAAAAAATTTAAATATTTTATTCCTCCATGTGGGAATATAAACATTTCATATATTTTAGTCAGCAGTTCATCTTAATACTTCAAGACACATGATTGATTACGGAGCCATTTACGAAAACTTGCCTCTTTGATTTTTAAGGAACTTTGGATTAGTTTTACAAGCAACTTTGATTTTAATTTTAAAATACTTTTGTTTTGCTTTGAGCTTTTAGGTTAAAATATTCAGTAATTTAAATATTCAGTAATATATATACATACTAGCGGACCCGGACGCGGCTTCGCCCGCTTAAACTATACGAATACTTATTAGATATATTTATGAAATAGTTTTTGAAAATATGTAACTAATTTAGATGAAAAAAATTATAAGTAAACGTAACCAAGTAAATATTAATAAAAAAAAACTAAACGAAACCAGCTACATTATTAATATTATCAAAATACCTAAAATAAATATTTAAAAGAATTAAAATGAAATGTGTTGTGCTATGTTTTTGAAAGTGCATGTGGTTAATTACATAATACTCAAATACAATAAAAATATATATCTATTTTTTGTCTCTGTCTTTCTTTCTATTTCCCCGAGCTAATGTTCAGAATAACTGAATTGATTTTTATTGGACTTTCAGTGATCGATTTTACTGATTTACCCGGGAAAACTCTTTTTACACGTTTTCCTTGCGCGCGTACGTAGACACTATATGAAATAACTAAAGTCCTTTCTACATTAAATATGATAAGTTTTGCGAGCAATATCAAATAAAACCCCATAAAACTAAAACTACAATTTATTAAGTGTATAACAACGGTATAGATAACCATCCAACCGAGATGATATAACCAACAATACTTTCCTTAATACTTAAATATTATTATGCCGATGCCGCGCAGGGCCGCAACTTACACCACACCAAGACATTAATGAAAATCTAACTAATCTACTACTCGAATAAGCGAAGAACCAAAGAAAAGTAGAAATTAATTATAAACAGTAAATCATTACATAAAAATTAACAGTAGTTGAACAATGTATGCAAAATTTACAAAACCGTCAAAGTCATCTGCCCGTTCGCGTCGGTCATACTATGCCGCTCGTAGGCAAGATCATTTCGAATCAGTGACATCTCCTTAATTATTTATTAGAATGTTATACAGTAAACTATAATTTCAATCTAGATAAAATGCTAAAAGTGACTATTATATTCATTTCCATAAGGATCAATATGAAATTATAGAAAGTACATACAACAAAAACCCCATAAATATAAAGTAAATCAATTAAAATGGTTACTTTTGCTCAACCTTCAGAGATAAACATGGTTAGTGTATCGCGGACTTTTTAAACATTTTTTAAAGGACAATATTTTTGTTAAACATTGTTTTTATGTATCTCATGAGGTTGAGTCGGCGCACGCAATGTATGCGTTAAGCAAGCTCATTTTGGGTGACGTTTTCTTTAAACAACAAACGAACTTTGCAAACCGTTGCTTAGCAACCGTCGGTTGTTATTAACATGGCAGAATAAATTTCCTGTCAAATTAAAAAATATTTTAATATATTAGTATATATCGAAAATATTACAAATATGAGAAAAAAAAGTAACCTATGTTCATCCGAAGCCCCTCAAGTATCTCTATATGAGTATTTTATCTCAATTGAATTAGCGGTTCGGCCCTGATTGCGTAAAAGACAGACAGACAGACAGACAGACAGAGAGACAGGCAGACAGACAGAGTTACTTTCGAATTTATAATATGGATTATTTTTTTTGTTAGAATTCCTTTTTAACTCAAGATCATGCTGTAATTAGTATAACTAATTTACTTTTTTTGCTTCTTCCAGTACGTGTGTACGTAGCAGGGTAGCTTAGTGTGAAGGCACTCTGCTCCTCAGTTTGATTTGATAATTATTTTTCATTGGAAACAGTATGCCCAAGAGGAAGACCCAATTATTTGCCAAGAGACCTATTTGGCTACAAATATCTTGCATATTAATAACTTTAGATTAACTTATAAATATTAAACACAGGAATGTCGTTTAATACGCAGATTTAGTCAAAAGTAATACAAGGTCCGTTTCGATCTAGAGCCCAAGGGCCATCGGAAGCCAGATTCAAATTCTAAGAGCGCTTCCAAAATATAAGTACAGTTTTATAGAATTCAGAGTTTTAAGGAGCTTTATTTATATTTTTTTCGTTAACAGAGTTTTAAGTAGCGGAAGTTGTGGAAATGTATAATATTATTTTTTGTTTTATTTAATTGTAAGTTAGATACCTACATATATATGATCCTTTCTTGAGGGAGTGTATGTTTAAAAAAATAGATTGCCTAAAGCTTAACTCGATTAGCAGTGGGAAACGGAATTACCTTCTCCACATCTTTTAGCTTGCTAAGTATGCTTGAAAACAATAAAAAAATATAGTAAAGCAATCTAATAGTTATGCTTTTTTGTTTTCAGGGTTCCGTATCTCGAAAGGGAAAAACGGAGCCCTCATAGGATCATTTCGTTGTCCGTCCGTCCATCTGCCAAGACTATTTATTTCAAGATCACGTTGGAGCTTCAAGCTCAAATTGATACTAAATATTTAATTCTATGGTTCCTTCAAGCATAGAAAAAATCAAGCTTCTAAGTCAATACAATCAAAAGATACGAGCATTTATCCACCGATTTTGCTAGATTTTGTATAAAATTCGCTGCTAAATCAAAACCTGAAGTGTACTACCCTACGGTAAGGAACCCTACCTGTGGACCTACAGTTATGAAATTTGGCACGAAGTGAGAACTTACAACACAGATAAAGGAAAAATTCCAAAAAATATTATTTTATCGAAAAAAAAATATTACAAACATATATTTGTAGTTCATTTCATACAAAATAAGTGCATATAACCGCAAACTTAAGCTGGTAAACTTTTGTAAGTTGTACTTCCCGTTTACCTACAATCCTGAAATAAGTACGGAAACCTTGGTGGCGAGTCCGGTGCGACCTTAACCGGTTTTTTCACATTTAAAAATAAAGAAAATTTAAAATTTAATTTTAAAATTGTAAAAAATAAGACCGTTTCATAATTATAATTATTGATATTTTACAATTTTTAGGTCTTAGCGTACGTTTACGTTTTTGTGTCCTCCATCTTGGAAAAAAGGATGCAAAAAGCTTCCACACTTTATATAGTAAGCTAACAACCCTACAGAAAATTTTGTAAATCATTATTTGTGGAAAATTTAATTATTTACAACTTTTTCCCTACTGCTAAGGAAGGGTTATGTTTTTCACGCGTATCTAGTATGTAGGTATGTATGTATGGATGTATATAATATTCTTTATTACCTTATATCTCCAAAACCGCTGAACGGATTTACATAACTGAGGTATCGTTAGATTCGTATTAGTAGCCCAAGCGTTCTTAGATAGTGTGATAGATGTAATAGTGTACTGTTAATCCTAATAAACTATTGGGCTTGTTTATTTTCTTTTTAGTTTTATGCAGTCGGGGTTTTTGTTTTTATAAATATTTTTTTCTATTACTGATTATCGTAAAATGGAACATAGAAAAGTTAACAAATTTTATTCTGGGCGTTATAACTTTTTTTTTGATAATTTTAGAATAAGATTTTTTTTTAACAATTTACTTACATTTACTGACCCAAAACATTTATTTTCCTTGATGTTATCAATGAAAAGTTAAATTTACTTTACCCATTTAAACTAACTTAACTATAACGTTTAAAGCAGTGTGAACTCAAAACTTACAATCAGATTCAATATTGTCTTGTCAAAGTACAGCTATTGAAACACTGACGCTTTAAGGGAGTCCTGTTCAAACTATTGTAGCCGTTTGAATTTATGATTTCCGGTCTGATTGGCTCATTCCCTATTCCAAGGAAATATTACACCAAACGTTAAAAAAATATATTTTCTTTAGATTATTGAGTATAAAATTTACAGGTTTATGGTTTCAAGCATTACAGCTATTACGTTTTTGCTGAAAAGGCAGCTTCATTTTTAACTTTCGTAAATAAAGATATATATAAATATATATATATATATATATATATATATATATATATATATATATATATATATATATATATATATATATATATATATATATATATATATATTTAAAGATACCGATAAGCAGAATAAGCATAAAAGACAAGCAGAAAAAAAAATAAAAATCATTGTTCTACTAAGTTATTAAACTCTAATAACATTTTTTTTATTTATTCCTATACAGACACCGATACGTTACGATTTTATTATATGTATAGATACGATTATATAACTTAATAGCTCATGTAATAGCAAAATATTAAATAATTTTGATTCAACGATCAAAATAAAAAAGACTATCATAATTTATTAAAATATATATATTTTTTTCTACTTAAATTATTTATTGTATTGTTATTCTATGTAGAAGCTTACGTCACATATTAGTTATATAAAAGAAAGACATTTAGGTAAAAAAGAATATGTAATAAATGTCTCATAAAATTTACATACATAATTTATAATATGACTTGTAACCCAAATATGAAAGCTTAGCAGCGTATTTTTATTTTATGTAGTCCTTCATAAATAAATATGTTTCTCTTATAAATATAATTATTAAGATATACGTTCAGTAATTCTAGCAGTAGAACAAGCAAAGGTCAAATGCGAGTCGAACTCGGCCACCTAGGTTTCTATATCAATTTTAAAATTGTAGGTCAACGGGAAGTATACATTATAAATGTTGAAAAATTTGCACTCATTTTGTACAAATATAAATTTGTAATGACCAATGACAAACATAAATTTATTTTTTTTTTGGTTTTTTTCTTTTATTTGTACAGTTAGTTCTTATTGCCAAATTTTACAAATGTAGGTCAATGAGAAATATTCTATAGGTTTTGATTATGCGGCGATTAAAATTGACAAATTTAAGTTTTCGGGCGTATGAAATCCATTCCATCCATTTTGTATGAAATGAACTACAAATATAAATTTGTAATTATTTATTTCTATTAAATAATGATAAGAAAATTATTTATGTCTCAATTTTAAAAAGTTGTGAAAGGTGTTTATATGTTAAATGTTATTATGTAAATAATGATTTCATAAACGATAACACGACTTGGGAATGAAATGCTCGATTCAGTCTTTTTCTATGGTATATTTGTCACTAATAAATATAATTTTGTAATTGACTTAAAAAAATATTTCGCTGAGTTTCTTGCACCACGCCAGTTTTTTAAAGGTATTTTCATTATAATGAACTGGTGGTAGATTATTACCCACAAAAAAGACACAATATTTTTTTTTAAATTTCCAATAATTTTAAATAAAGAATGTTTCTTCTGTAATTAAAAAAAATTATGTATTAAATTGGCTACTAACGTGTTATTATATAAGAAGCACAAAGTCTAAAGTAATGTATCTCTTAATTTTCTGTAGTCATCTTAAAAAATGACAAAAATTAGTGTTAGTGACAAGTAAAAAGGAAATAAATAAAATAACAATAACCTAAATTACTAAATATTCAATTACACAATAACAATCTTATACAAAATTTGGGTTATAACGCAACCTCATTTAATAACTAACTTTACACTGCATACCGCATAGAGCAGTGTAGGTAGAGGGAACCTAGTGATTCCGCCGAGTTTTTTGTTGTATAAGAATGTAATTGCGTGTTGACTGGCGGAACTCAACTCCGGGCTTTTAAATTGATGCCACAACGAAGAAATGAAAATATTAATAAACAATAATTCATTTCCCTGAATGGGGATCGAACCTACAACTGTCGCGTTACAATCACACTTTTGTGCCCTACACCACGATGGTCTCAAATAAGTCTCAAATAAATATTCATTACAACACAAACATTCTTCAACAAAATTTGGGTGAGAACATCCATTATTTCATAGATTTAGACTATTATCATGTCTTACAGTTTGAGGGTCTCCTATTTATGCTACATTACAGCCGTTCAGGATTTATGATCTCCGGTCAAACCGAATGGCGCCCTTGTGCAAGCTACTGTTAAACTCAACCTTTTCGGTCGATTTCATTTTCAGCTTTGTTCTGTTAGTTTATCTAAAGCAATTTAACATAATACAGATATATGTTTTTAAATATAATATAATACATTCATGTTTATTTACAATTATTTTGATATTTTTTGGTACACGCATCACCCGCTTACGGTAAGTTAAGCAGATAAATATTAGTGTTGAAATCCAGCAGACAACAGGGCAGGCCGAGAAACCTAATGTTGAGATACTCCGTTTCCCATTTTCTGCCGATTTCGGGAGGCATGGCGTGTTGAGTGGCGAAACTCAACGTCGCCTAAATACCAGAGAGAGAAAATGAAATGATTAAACGTTTCATTTCCTCGAAAGGGAATCGAATCCAAGACCAGTCGCATTTATAGTTCTACGCTTGTGCCATCGTGCCACGACTGACCTCATTCGATATTCATATCTTTATAATATTTATTAATATTAAATCAAATCAATTCGTTATATTTTATACGTATAAACCGTAACTTTTATGCAACAATTTTTTATACTATATTAAAAGTTAACTCTAAAATAACATTTTCCAAATAATTACAACATTAGCTTTACATCAGTACAACTAAAACTTAACACAAACTTTTATATAAAATACTTTAATATAAATAAAAACGAGTGAGATTTATGAACTCTCAACGTCAAAACAATGCAACTTTCTATAAAACTGTGTTGCAAAGTATAAATATACAACTTCGTATAGTACATTTTCATCATCATTGTACTAGTGCAGATGGACTAAGATATTTCAAAACTTTAAATAGCTCTTGGACTAAAAGCCACAGCGCATTATCCACTATCGAAACTGGTCAGCGATAGCGTGAAACTAATGGAATGTGATCGTTTTAAAAGTACCAATGTACGCATTGAGTGTCTTTAAGACCAGAACCAGGACTAACGGTAGAGTGTAAAATATACTGAATTGCTAAATTAGTTTAAATAAATATATATAGATTATTAATGAAATGCTATCATTGCATATATAGTTGTATAATAAAATTATAATTTCTAAACTAAAAAAAGAATTAATATAATAAGAATAATTAGTCCTGATGAACCTCCGAAGTGGTATTGTAATCTATTCCCCGGCTTTCGTTAATTCAAATGTTTTTTTACTCCAAATTATACAGGTTATTTACTAGTTACAATGTTATTTTACAGAATTTATTCATGCATATTTTATGAACATCAAAAAAGCACAGCACCATTTTGACAACCCAAAAAGTGAATGATTAACATTAAAATAAATTCATAACTCGGTATGTATATTGTGTAAAATCATATACGTAACAATTATCACACTGCCAACAAACATGTCCTAATTATTTCAATATCAACTAACCAACACTAAGTTGAATCACATCCATAGATAAATCCAAAAGATTCATCAAACTGTTTTGTACTGTGCCGAGATCGATTGAAGGAATCTCGTTGATTCATCAAATGGATCAGCACGCGTCAGCGTTTAGATGCGTGCTAGATATATTATGTTTCGGTTCTCTGTGCTGTGTCAGCACAGTACTCGATGATTGCACGTAGATTGGTATTGGAATAATGGATTTAGTGGCTTGTCGATTTTAGTTGGCAGTTTTGAAGTTTATATGTTTTTGTTTCGTATGTAATTTGTATTTTGAGAAATGTTTTTGGATTTATTGTTGTTGTTATTTTTATATTTTTTTTCCTTATTTTCGGGTACTTACAGGGCTACCACTTAAGATTATTTCAACTGAATTTCCTATTAGATAACAGAATTCTAGATTATTTAGAGATATGGGATTTAAGGCCGAAAACAGCACGGAAAGTTAGATATTGTGTTAAAATGTGTTTTTGTAAAGTAAAAAAAAACAAGTGCAATACAATACGCACAATTTTAATTTTTGCTTAAAAATTGAACCGTTCTTTAATTGTTCTTGTTTTAATAGGTTTCAGTTGTGGTTCTCGATTTATTTATTTTTATCTCCATCTATCAAGATGTGAAAAAATGTTTTTGGCTTCATTCATTTCGTTGATTAACTTTTGTCTCGGCTAGTCTTAATTTTCTTGTTATATCGTGGCGACGTGATTCTGCTGATACTAAACCCAGTTTCGTTTTAATTATGTTTTTTTTTTATTTAAGACTGCCTACTACTTGTTTTAACATTTTTATCGTTTTTCCATACACATACGTATTTATAAACAAGTCAAACTATCTTGCCTTGAACGGTTTCCAAGAGGCGCGGGTTCAAATCTCACTACGTTAAAATTTTTGTGTTTTCTAAAAAGTATAAGTATTTAACCTGCTACTTACCGTCTTTTTTAATATATAGTAGTTGTAGCCGAACATAGCAGGCAGAGAGAATCTAGGAACCTACTGTTTACCCGCTTTCTGCCGGATTCTCGAGGTTGCGTGTTGATTGTGGAACACAACGCTGCGATATCAAATATTAAATATTTCATTTCTTCGGATGGGAATCGAACCCACAACCTGCCGTGTTTACAGTTGCACGCTTGTGTGTAATCTTGTTGCACGACTGGCCTCCATTAATGTAAATATTTTATTCTTGAAAGTGTGGCATGTTTCAGTATGATTGTGCCTCGTCATCAATATTTACCAAGTAGTTGCACGATGTTGTATTAAGTATACTAGCTTGCTTCTTACCCGACTAAGAATTTTCGAAATTAAATACTTTTGTTCTTTACCGTCTTGTAAGGTCTCATAGTTCAAATTCTTAGAATTACTTTTATATACAGGGTGTAAAGCGATCTACGGTTGTGTATAGGTAGAAGATCTCAGTACCTATCCATTTCATCCCATGTTAGCCGATTTTCAGCAGATATTTGATACGATTTTTGGAAAAAAATCTGATTGTTGAAGAAAATTGGCAAATACACGCCGAGCATTTCAATTTTTTTTGTGTTTACTCTTTATACGAATATAGTTTTTAAAGTAGACGGTACAAAAAAAATGCATGTGAAATATTCTTTCAACTGTGCCAATTTCAATACTAAATTCTCAAATATCTGCCGAACCCCTGAAAATCAGCTAACATACGTTGCGGTGAAATTGATAGATATTGAGACTAGACTCTATTTATAGATAACCATTGATCCCTCGATCGCGTTACACTCTTTATATAAAACCTATTAGTGCCTAACATTATTAATATTGGGCAATATTAATAATGTATCTCCTATCTGTAGTTAACTTCAATCTTCGATTGCTTCACATGTCCATCTAATCTCTAACCTGCATGCCAATAACCAAAACGGGCAATGTCAACTTATTTTCAATGATAGATTGTAAGGCCCTCCTTGCCCTATCGAAAATTTCGTTTTACGTAGAAATTTTAAATGAACGAAATCCTAATGTATGTGCTAAAATTATTACTACTTATAAAATTCTTAAATAGTTAAGTTTGTTTAAGCCAAACTTCATTACACTTTGACAGATACTTAAAGATGTGTTTACAAATTTTATTTTTATTTTTTTATTCTCCCAAAAAAAGTTTACATTTTTTTTATAATAAAACATTTTTTTTCTTTTGAATTAAAAAAATTAGAAGCACATATCAAAAGTTCATAATGTTTCTGTTCTCACATTTAGGTAGTGCTAAACTAAGCGCCATGATTTTTAATCAATATATAAATTGAGGTAAAATGCACAAAAGATTGAATTATCGCTTTTTTTATTATTATTGTTTACTTTCTGCAAAATATTATAAATTGTATCCCTTAAGGGCTATATGAGTACAAAAACATCCATGCAAATTTCATTTTTAGTCGCTACACTCTTTAATTTTGTCACAGCGCTTTGCACTTTTGTATATTCTACTGAAATTTTTGGGCTATACACACGTAGAACGCGCGAGAGAAGTGGTCGTTCTCACACGCAATTTTTACCACACGCTTGCCTCTTGGGTGTATCGACACCCATAATAGTCACAGTGTCCTATTGATTCACGTAAGTGTTGACCTTTCTTATGACTTTTATTGAATTACGCATGGAAAATGTAGATTAAGCATGCATACTGGGGATTGTTTTTTGGATTATGAGTCCACGATAGTAGTAGTAACTAGTATTTACAAATTTTTAAATTAAATCTGTACTAGTTAGTATATGTCGACTAGCCGACTGACGAAGAGAACTGATTAGAGGAAGATATTCATCAAGATGATCTCCGAAGTGTTAACGATTAATAAGAAATTCTGTCTCACCTTTACGAGAACACTTTGTAAATGAAAGTAGAAAAAATTATATTTGAAAATGACTGAGAAACTAAAAGTTTTTTTTTTTCACAGTTGTGAGGAAAAACATCTATATATTTTTTTTATATATAATTTATTAAAGTTAGCTAGGTTGAAGGCAATATATTGTACATAACAGTACATTAAATAAAAAGTTTGGTTTGTATTTGGATTTCATTTTGTTATAAAAAAGAAAACAGGTTCCCTCTTGTATAGTCAGCTGTCAGTCATATTTTCAAAATTTCTTTTTCGAGTTTTTTACAAAAATATATACAAATAATTATATATATTTATTAACATAGATCCAAATTAACTGGTTAAAGTAAGTTTTTTACGATTTCTTGGAATTCATTAATAATTTCATTACTTTTAAAAATAAGGTGTTTTTACACCCATTATAGCCATAGTGGGTTTTGTAATTCGTTATAGCTCTTAAGGGTTAATATAAAAAACAAATAGCATGCTAAACAATACAAACAATGTATTTTCCAATTATTTACAATATTATATGAAAAATTTATAAGTCGTATGAACCAAAAAGATCAAAGTTTCATCTGCACACTAGAATTTATATTTCGTATAGCGTAAATATTTTTTTATACTTTAAATAAGTTATCGTTTCACCATATTAAGGCTTATGTAAAGTATTAATGTGATCTAAGTGGATGTACGTTTGTAAAAAGTACCATTTGATTCCATTTTTGAAGACGTGGTATTAATACAAGAGGCAAAGTACTATCAGGACTACTAGCCTAGTTCAACTCAAGACATCGTCTTACTTTTATTATAATAATTAACATATATTTTTGAATATAAATATTATTAATAATATAAATTATTAGCTCCCTGAAGGACGAACAGTATTAAGTTAACTGTAGTGTGTCTCCCATGCACTATATTTGAAAATATATCAGTTTGGTTGTCATTCACCAGTTGATTATATAGGTTTTTTCGTAAACTGCCGACATGTTTTTAATGTTCAATATAACCATATAAATTAAACAACACTGTTAATACTTGAAACTGTTAAAAAACAAAATAAATACTAGACACACTTATGCACATGAAATGTATAATATATAGAGATAATATATACGATTTTAAATATATATTTTTTTTATATTTTCACCAGAAAGGAAGGAGGCGTGTGAATTCATTTGCGGCCAAGCGTTTCTTTAATTAAGCACTCTTTTTTGTAGGTAAATGGCCCAAGTGTCCAATGTCCGGAATTAATGCCCCTTCACGAAACTTCCGCATACTCTTGTGATAATTGATATTTTATTGAGTCTAGTGGCAAGATATGCTGATAATTCAGGATTTTTGACGTTATTTTGTTAAGTTTAATATTTAGAAATTATATTTATCTATATATTATATACATTTACATATATTTATATAAAAAACTTTGTCGTTACACCTCTTGGTTGTCTGTACATAAAAAAAACTGCTAACTTTGATTATTATTTTCGCAGCGACGCCATAGTGGAGAATAAAATACATTTATAATATTAATTACAAAATAAAGTTAAGTTTCGTTAAGTTAACAGACTATTATACTTTACTTAAATCTTGTTAATTTGATAAGAGCACTCCAAAATTTTCCCAGCTTTAATTTTCCGTCAATTCTTTATTCGTAGTAGTACCTACCTAAAGAAAATTATTTAAACAGCTTCAGATATATTGTTATATATATATATATATATATATATGTATATATATATATATATATATATCCGATCCGATTTCTAACAATATATATATATATATATATATATATATATATATATATATATATATATATATATATATTTATATATATAAAGCTTTTTATATTTTTATAAAAACACAATATAAAAACATATATTATATATATATATATAATAT
>DWMY01000076.1:0-54068 GCA_018249775.1 Heliconius hecalesia formosus
TTTTATTATATTTTTTTTTTTTTTTGTGTATAAAAGAGAGTATATATATATATATATATATATATATATATATATATATATATATATATATATATATATATATATGAGTCGGCTGGTTGTGGGTTCGATCCCCACTCGAGGAGATGTAATATTTATTTACATTTATATTTTCATGGTGTTGAGTTGTTGAGTTCCGCCACTCAACAGACAATGCCTCCAGAAATTAGCGGAAAGTGGGGAACGGAGTGTCTTACCACTAGGTCAACAAACATTTAATAATATTATTTAATATTAATTTGCGTACAATGCTTGTTATATACTCGTAAGTCAAGAAATAAACTACAAAAAAGTGACTATCTTAATGTTTTATGATACTGATATTTAGTATTAAAATGTCTATGTGTAATGAAGAAAACGGAACTCATCGATTTTTTTTTAATAGATATCAACTCTTCGATTTACAACAAATACAAATACGTTACTACTTATAGCTATTCTTGAGGCTCTTGAGGAACAGCATCTGGGACTTGCGAACCGAGTGCAGGCTTCAGGAGAACACTCTGTCTTCACATCGATATAATAAAATACCTTTTTAAATAAAACTAATTTAACCGGATTAATCGCGTATATTTAAGATTTTACATTTTGGAAACCCGACGTTTTAAACACTTTGCAGTAGTCCGTGGTCACGGGTAGACTGAGGTGGCATTTGTCTGTCAGTTGACATAATTATTATATCAAACTACCGCCAACGATTTCTTAATTGCCTCGCGTACTGCCCTGGATTCCTGCAGAATGAGCTGATGGTATCTTGCCCTCTGATATGGTGGGTTTGAGACTTTAATGATTTTATGAGTGGGTGGTAGAAAACACTTATTATAAGAACTTATTAATAAAATACCGCCTATCGTGTATTTTGGTTACTCAAACATAATGTACAATGTTGCCATTAGTCAAATCATAATACATTGTAGCCAAGTTAACACTATAAGTTGAAAATAAGTAAATGGTAAAAAGTTTTTTAAAACATCATATCTTTGATACATCATAAAATGCCATATTTTGTAAGAAAATCAATATGAAATAGTTTTTAGACGAGGCCATAGACGAGATGCTATAAAAATCATAATAATGCGGGCACTTTCTTTAGAAATCAGTAAAAAAAACATAAGAAATCTATCGAAGATACCAATCGTCTTAATCGTAGATCATAGACAGACCTAACTTTAGAAAACTTTAAGCAGCAGCTGCAGCTGGACTTCTTTAAACCAATATTTAATGCTAGAAATTCTTTCGCATTTAATGAAAGCGTTCGGACGTACCCTTCGTTTGAATTTCATAAATAATAAAGATTAAGTACAGACATATGGATGCCTCATAGCAGTGTGATGAATATCTGACAGGTTGCGTTTTTTACTAATTAGGAGTACCTCTAGAACTGAAAGTATCTGAAGTATTTTGTAACTGGGTAAAAGAAAAATGGTTGAAAAAGAGAAATGCTTTGCAAAAATTTGTAAAGCAACGAGTGGTAAGAGATGAAGGGGAAACAGAGATGACGTAGCTTGATGAGAACTTATGGCTTAGTGGTCAGAGCGCTTGGATACCTTCCTAGAGGCGCGGATTCAAATTCCGCTATGTTCAAATTATAGAATATAGGTGTATCTAAAAAGTGCGTTTCTTTTCTAAGTGTGGAACAACACTTTAAAACTGATAAAACATATCTAGTAAGTTTTCTACAGCTCTTCTCCAGTTGTGTCACGACTAAATATAATTTGAACATGGTAATATAAATTTGTTTTGCTTAAAATTGCTTATTACGATCTGCAACAAAGCCAAATCCCAGCGGTATACATTATAACTACGTAGGTATATATTACATTGACATAAATTTGATGTATCGGCTTTTGTTCATATATCAATATATATTAAACCTAGTATTAACACATCCTTTCTCTACTTTCTAAGCCAAAATCGTAGCATTTACAGTCACACGCTGAGCCACTGCGCCATGACTACTCGACGACGACGACTCTATGCGGATTACTTCTATGATAACAGTGTTTATTCTTAGTCGTACACTCCCTCATGAGTGATCGTGGTCTTTTCCATTCAACAACGAGATTGCAAGATTTCTCTATCTATTTCTACTTTCAAATTTCTCCATTTATTCCAATTTTCATTCGTTAATGGAACAGCCAGCCATCTCGTGGGCAATTGGCCTCAAGAGAGCTGCCCTTGTATTATTCTGTTTTCTTCTTATTTCGATTTGTGCGATATGCCCGAATCGAAATCTACGAAAGCCTTTTCTTAATGCCGAGCTCTTTTAAGAGGGAGACGATAAACAGTACATCTTACTCTCAACAAGCACTTCCAGCACTACATTTCAAAGGAATTAATCTTTACGCACAGTTTTTATGGATCGTCCATGATTCAGCTCCATAGAAGAAAATAGGAAATACTAGGCATTTCATTAATTATATTAACATCGAAATTTTCCCAATGGAGTTCTCTTTAGATTGATTCTAATACTTCTGAGAATAGTTTTGGTGACAAGGGGTTTTCCTGTGTGACACCTTTTTCTATTCAGAAAGGCTATACTATGACCATGACTATATAAACGTTTTTTATCAATCGAATTTATTTATGTTCTATTCCTTGTTTTTAGAGCCTTCTATATCTTTCCTTATAGTATTAAGGTAAAACGAACAAAACGTTGCCATAATCAATAAATGCTATGTAGTATGTGAGCTGATATTCGTTGTACGTTGTACTAAAAGTTTAAAGAAATTAATATATTGACAGTTGCATCTCAATATATTTTTGAAAGTGTTATGTATGTTAAGAAAAACATTAATAATTTTACCAAAATTGGTGATGTTCATAATATAATATTAACACCAGGAATAGGCTTAATCTTAGTGCACCTGTAACTCGGTTGCATCGAATCCTCAATTCTTTTATGGGACAAGGTGTACACTTTTACAATAGGATCCCAGAAAACGTCAGAGAATTTTCTATATCACGATTTAAAAAAATGGTGAAAATACGTTTGTGTGTTAAAGGTTATTACAGAATTAATGATTTTGATTTGATTGTCACAGATAATTAAATATGTAACATATTTGTTTAAAATTGATTTTAAAAAAATAGATCCCGCTGAGTTTCTTGCGCCGGTTCTTCTCAGGACTTTAGTGAACTGGCGGTAAATTATTTCAAATAATAATATATCAAAAAATGAGGCATGTATCTTCTTATTTTGAATAAAATTATTGGAATTTGATGGTCAAAAAATTAAGCTTATTATCTGTTATTTTTAATTAAATTACTTGACTTCGACTATATAACGTATTTCAACTATAAATATGAGTAGGGCCTTCAAATACCGCACTCATCCTCTCTACAAGTAAACATTACATTTTCATAATAAAGAATATCTAAAAGAGAGACCAAAAGGCTGTTAGTTTTCAAGAAAATCGATTCAACGTCGCTCATATCGTTAACCTTTTATAATTGGCTCTGGAATTACTTATTAATACTTCATAGAAATTTTATATCAATATCAGAATATCATAGAAAGTTGATTCAAGTGGACTTTTATGTATCAATTATAATTGAGGCCGTTGCGTCGTGACGCGTTTGATTGTAAATGCGCCGGTGTTGGGTTCCATTCCTACTCGATGGAATTATTTTTTTAATTTGCATCTCTCCCTTAGTGCTCCTGACCTGACACAGGTGCTAACGCGTTTCTTTCGGCACTCTTACTCAGTCGGCGTAGTCCCAGATCTTATCCACCTGATCCCGAAGAAAGGCGATGGTTCCGATCCATCTAAAAACAGGCATATTGCTATCACCTTCCTACTCTCAAAAGTGATGGAAAGCATCATCAATAGACAGACAGCTCTTGCTTTATCTAGAGGATCACCGATTGATTAATGACCAATATGGCTTCCACCATGGACGCTCAACCAGTGATCTTCTGGATAACCTAAACCACCGCTGGGCTGTGGCTATTGAAAGCAAGGGGGAGGGCCTGGCAGTTAGTTTGGACATGGCGAAGGCCTTTGATCGAGTGTGGCATGAGGCACCCCTCGGGAATATTTCCTAATGGGGTGAAATGTGGTTCAATGCAAACCCAAGAAGACATAAGCTTGTGCATTAACTACAAAAAAATCCTATTTGTTGTAAAGCCAGTCTTCCAAAATACTACCCTTATAGCCGCGCCCAGTATCAGCACATTGGGCCTTAGTGTTTTGAGTGACTGCCAGTATCGCAATCATCTGGAAGACAAGGCAAAGTTGGCCTCAAAGAAACTGGGGATCATCAACAGAACGAGACAGTACTTCACGCCAAAACACTGATTTGCCCTGTAGGCCTGATAGGGCCCAGATTCCCAATGATCTGTGCTGGGCTTGACATATTGGCTTTGTGTTGAGATGTCTCCTTGCTGTGCTTTTCATGGAGAGTGTTCTGGAAAACTGTTTGACCTGTTACCTGCCGTCGAATTTTCTAACCGCACAGTACATACACACCACCTGGATACGTGGCACTCCACTACTGTGCGGTTTCGTAGGAGCTTCCTTCCACGTGCCACTCAACTGTGGATTGACCTACCTGTGATAGTGTTTCCAGGTCGATACGAACTGGGTACCTTCAAAAAACGCGTCTATCTCTACCTTAAAGGCCAGCAACGCACCTGTAGCTCCTCTGGTGATCACTTACCATCAGGTGACCCGTACGCTGGTTTCCCTTGTCTTTTTCCATATTAACACACAGTCTCCTATATTCTGTTCTATGTATAAAAACAAAGAATAATAACATGATTGAGTAAACCAGTGTATCATATTGTATCACATACTTTTACACTCTTCTTCCGTTTGAGCATGAGGCATATATGTAGATCTGTGTGACGTTACAGACCTTAGTAGGCATTCATTTCCTTGATCTTACACAAATTGCAACATTGACATAGAAACTTCTAAGAATTGAGAGATTCAAACGATAGATGATACATAGCTATGTACGTCCTATTACAATGAAAAAAATATGACTGAAATTTCATATTGACAAAATAAGTAGGTGCCTTGCCGTATCCAGAATATCGCAGGGTAGGCAGGGAAACTTAGTGTTAATACACTCCATTCCGCACACAGCGCCCTATTTCGAGAGATTGCGTGTTTGAAGTGCGTTGGAGTGAAGTTTTTGCACCAGACCGACAAAATGAAAATAATTTATTGCCCCAAGCGTAAATAGAACCCACAACCATCGCGTTTACAGTAAGACTTCAGAGATTCCCTGCGCGCATGTTTTTATCTATCTTTCCTTTTTTTGTATTTGTCACTATCATAACATAAAATAGGAGAGTGGAGAGTTATGCCACTAAAAACGTGTGGTACATCTATTTGTATTGTACGAACATAAAGATTGCGGATCCGCGGGCAATCGCAATGTTCCAGAGTGGGGCCGGAGATGCTGGGGCCGACACTACGCAAGATAGCTGTGTGTGATGTGGTATATAGATGTGGTATATGTGAAGAGACGGGCGCGGGTCAGTCTTCAATTTGTTGTGTTTAAATTAAAACTTGGGCGGTCAACTAAATAGAAATATCTATAATATAGTAATGGTAGAAGATTAAAAGAAAGTAAAAATACCCGTATATACATAAACTAAAATAATTTACACTTAGTCTATATGTCTGTAGTGTAACAGGTGACCGTACAGCGCTCTAAGAATACACTGTGGTAAAAAGTAAAGGTAGAGTGAAACACTCTTTACCGTACCAAGTGCCTAGTTAAGTACCTAGTTAATACGTTATTAAATCAGTTTTATAATTCTTGAAGGTGGAGCTCGCTGGGTGGAATACCTTGGACTTGGACCACACCTTAAACGTTTCTTTATTTGGGCCTCCGAACCATTTGATCCATTTCATAAATTTGTTTCATAAAGTTTTCTCTATACCCTCTATTTACTGAATATGTTAAGGTAAAATATTGTTGTAATGCCGGCTGCGGCCCGACAGGTAGGAGGAGGCACCCAACTACCTACAGGTAGTAGGTACGTCATACGAACGATACCGATACTTCAGCAATAACCGAATAAACATCTACAAACTTTTGATCTGAGCTCGAGTAGGTACTTGAAGAGCTGAAGCGCCTGAATTTTATTTTTCATACAGAATTACAAACTTCAATGGCTTTTTTTTTCAATTCTTTATAGATTATATTTTCGTTTCAAGAAGGCTTCTTTCTATTGTGAGTTCAATGTATGAAGAATGATCGTTTAGAAATAAATGGTTGTCTTTTTATTTATTATTCGTAGACAAAGTATAGAAACAGTTGTTTTGATATTTCTCATACATTACATAGTTTTAGGAACATTGCGGAAAGTTCAAAAATATATGATAATTAGCTATCATTAGTTACATACTTCGTCGTTGACGTGGCGTCAGTCCCGGCGATTGCTCGTCCCGCGGCGGCAGGCGTCACGCGCCACGCGTCACGCGTCATGTCGCCTCCTAACCGGATTATGACAGTCGAATTTTTAAGAAAACCCTGAATTAATAATGACTGTCGTATTTTGTTTACTTGAGATGGTATTGTACAGGGGGGCAGGTGTGGTTGTGGGTTCGATATCAGCTAGGAAGGATGGTGCACCTCGCATATAGCGGGCAAGTAGGCACTGGACAGAGTCCTAGTATTAGGACGCGTCCGCAGCCCGGCGGCCCCACCACGCCGCGCCGCGCCGGCAATGCGTGAAGATAAAAAAAACAAATGAAACAACATTTCGTTTCAGGAGTGGTTGAACACGTTTTTTTGCCCGCTCGGGGCGCGGCGGCAGCTCTCAGTTATTCACTTCCATTCAGCTCATTTCAGCTTGCAACTAAATTTCCTTAGCGCTGAATGCGGAACGGTAATATTATCTTTTAGAAGTAGAATTCTAGATTTGGATCATTCATTAAATTAACGTGCTAGTACTTTTTAAGAATGCTTTATATATATTACAGCCTGCCTCGTTCTCAGCAGCACATTATACGAGTACAGCGTACGTATGTGCTATTGGAAATAAGCAGATCTATTGCCGTCACCGTTACACATACGAGTATTATCTTGACAGACACACTTCTTTTTTCTTTTAATTTTTCGTATTTTTCTTTACATACTACCATTTTTAAGTAATTTTCAAAATACCTAAGTTTCCGTTGCTGTAAATATAGGTTCAAAACTTGTCCAATATTGATAATTTAGTTAAAGTTTAGGTAGTGGTAGTATGCGGGTAGCGAGCAGCTGTCGCTTCAAAGGTTAGATATGAAAGTTGAAGTATAAAAAACACCGCAACGCCGCGAGCTCACAATTATATTTATGACGTGTAAAAGTTTCGTTATAAAGTGTCCGTTACAGCGCGGCGTTACTCTTACTAGCACTAGCACTAGTACTACTCTTGTATACTTTCGTTGTAAACTTTAATCTGGTATGGAAATATTTTTTTGTTACTTTTTCCCCGCAAGCACAGAAGTATTTACAGAGAAATACTAGTGTCAAGGCACTCTGTTTTATCATTTGCTGGGCCATTTCGATTTTCACATTTGATTTGTGTCTTGAGTGACGGTTTATGGCCATATTATTTGGACGTAAAATTTTATTAAATACTTGAATTTGAATACCAATTAAAGAAAATATTTATTATTTTGTGTTTTGACTATGCAACTTTTGTCTATATGTAAATGTGATGGTAGTAAATTCGATTCCTATTATTGTCATTTACTCGCTCTAATAACAGCTAACACAAGGCGCGTCACTGAGTTTCGCCACTCAACACACAGTGTCTCGAAAATTATGTCCGAAGAATAAGACTCTATCTTAACACTCGGCGGATCTGCGTGCACTGTTATATGCGAGATACAGCGTGAAGCCAAAAATTAATCTCATCTCTTCACTATCTCTTCTCTTTATATAATTAATGATTAAGCGCACTTCTCTGTACGTGAAGTTCAATCTTAATTATATTCCGCAGCTTCATTCCTCGTGATTTATTACAAATTGTAACTGATGAGAATCCAAAAATTACGAAATAAAAATCTATTTTTAACCGACTTCTGTAAATGGAGGAAGTTATCAATATGACTATATTTTTATTTAATCACAGTGGTGTTTTCCACATTACTAAATTTACAATACTATAGGGAAAACAAAAATTTTATTGATTTAAGCAATAACTTAAAAGAACATCAACAAAGCTATTGCTATCCGCGACGGCGGTTAATTTATTAGAAAATTTATATATTATATTAATTTTATTATTTATTTATTATATTAAAATTATTTTTTGAAATACATTAGACCTCTACTTTCACTTTGCCGTCTTCCTAACGATACCCAGACATCTATTGTGTTCATTCCGCTAAATTTTTAAATGTTTTTTATCCTTGGTCGTATACTCTCAACGTCTTGTGAAGACTCTTTGAATAATTTTATAAAGCTAATAAGATAAATTGATTCGTAGATAAATAGATTCGTAGTTGTTCTAGCGAATATTAACCAGATTTTTATGAGCATTTTCATTCTATCTTCTTTAATAGATTCAGCTTAAATACAATATAGAGCAGCAGATTTGCAAAAGTTAATAGTTAAAGATGTATCTAATAATATTTTGAAATTAATTTCGCGGTAATTACATTGAGATTCTTTTGAAGGAGAAGATAAAAGTAGTAACTTATGAGGACTGAAAAGCTGCGCGGGCGCGGGTAGCTACAGTTTATAACAAATCGCGCATAATGAAGCTACGAAATATAATAAAAGATAAAAAAGTTAATTCTGTGCATAACATAAGTATAAAAAAACGGGCGCTTAACATATCGAGATAATAGAAGATAAAAACCACTCAGCAGAATTTTTTTTGTCCGACTGTGAATGTGAACACGAATGACGCAAAAACTTCAGGACAGAAATGCATGAATTACTGTAAGGTGATAGCCAAAATCTGGACATATTTTTTTTTTATTGCATCCTGGTTTTCATTCTAGTTTCCGTACGTGATTCAGTAAAAAAGAAAATAAAAACCATAAAAGACAAATTACAGGATAGAGTGAATGAATTTTATCATGATAATAGTTTAACGCAATTTTAGTAGGAAAAATAAAAATCTGACACAATCTAATTACGTCGATTACTCGACGTTTCGAACACTTTGCAGTAGTCCGTGGTCACGGGTAGACTCGTGACCACGGACTACTGCAAAGTGTTCGAAACGTCGGGTTTCCAAAAATGTATAAAAAAACAAAATATACGCGATTAATCCGGTTAAAATAGTTTTATTTAAAATGTGTAATAATCGTGAAAATCAAAGAACTTATTACGTCGATTACTTCTAAGTGAACCAATCCTTATGTGATTGTAGCTAAAATTGATAATAAGTCGAATAAATCACTTATCTTCCTATTTTACGAGAACATTGGTAACATAAAAAATCAAATAGTAGGTCTCTGCCTCTGCTGTGTGCAGGATACAGCGTGAAGCTGATTTAATTTTTTAATTTGAATTTTATAGGGATATTAACAAATTTAATAAACATTATATAACTGTGCTTCACTTGCAAGTAATCGACGTAATTTGATTGTGTCAGATTTTTTCCTAATAAAATTGCTTTATACTCCGTAATGAAGACTATGCTAGAAGTTGCTTTAGACTTTATACCATTATCATGCCAACATTCATTCTCTTTCCTCCAGTAGGTATCGGTGTTTTAAATAATTTGTCATATTCTGTTTTTATTTTTTGTAAGAAACTATAATGAGAACCGGGATGAACCCCGAAAAAATATGTACCTTCAGACCGTAGGCTATCACCATACAAAAATTCATCGATATCAGTGATTGGCGACCAAATGAACAAACAAACAAGAATTCTGCTGATTTGTTTTTAAGCTTCTATAATCGATATGTCAACCAACCTTTTTTTTTTCATCATTCATGAACAGAATCGAACAAAGGGATAGAAAAGTCGATTCTATAGGAGATATATTAAATAACTAGCGGCCCCCATGTGGCTACGCCCGCTTTATATAACAAGCGGGCGGGCGAACGTTTATTTTAGTGTATTTAAGAAAAGACAGGCCAAGCGCGAGTCTCAATCGCCCACCGAGGGTTCTGTACCAATTTCAGTATTGTCATTGGGAAATATCTTATATGGTTTGATGATGCGACGAAAAAAGTTAACGCTTATTTTGTATGAAATCAACTACATACTCGTATGTAAGTTTGTAATGCTTTTTATATGAAATATCAAAAATAAATACTTTGTAGATTTTTTCCATTATTTGTACTGTAAGATTTTACTTTGTCGTCGTCTACGTGACTGCTTGAAAAGGTGTCATCTTACATTGGAGAATCCTAAAACTCGGTCTATTTTATAATCATACAATCTCGAGTTTTTTCTATCAAAAGTTCTCGCTTCAAAAGTATCAGCTTGGCGAACTCGGTCAAAAGCACAATGGGCTTGTAGTCGGAGGCAGAACCTCTTCCACCGCTGTGGAATTATGGCTTGAGCCAGACAGGAATAGCCCTCGCACTCTGGACCCTAGAGTGTTCAGGGCAAGTGCTAACGCCTGGCCTGGGATACCAACCAAGCCAGGGGCGGTGCTCTTGAACCAAGATCAGCGAATAGCTTACTCGAGCTTTTCCTCCTCCACCGGTGGTGTGAGACTGTCTACCTTCTTCTCCTTTTGCGATACAGGCCGGCCCATAGTTGGCGGTGTAAAATTACGCAGACGCATCGCAGCGCGTCATAGCCCTCTGCGCCAAACTTTGGGGCAGCCAGGCCTACGACTGAGGCTACCTGCACGCACGCATCCTTATGGAAATTACGAAAATGCAACCCTTAGGTTTTAATAATTTCCACTTAAGAAATCTTAAGAGCTCTGCAAACGTACATCTAATCCGGTGTATTAAATAAGTAATTGAGTAGCTCAAGCGGACGACGTCGCGACCGGCCGCCGCGCCGTCGTCTATAGGTATTGTGCTGGTATTTAACGAGGTAGCGGACAATATTAACTTATCATTTAACTTTTAATCGGCTTCTGACTGGAATACCCAAAAATTAACAACAGCGGTTCTATTTACATCTAAAAGTTAAATGAGTTATTCTGAACCAGGTTATTATCAAGTCTAGTCTGGGTTATCCATTTAGATACGACACGTGTAGTACTAAAAATATAAACTGAAATAGTTTCACGATTTTTGCCGCATTGCAATAGGTAGCTGGCAGACTCACAACATAACATGATGTAAAAATCATCAAAATTTACAACTTTTTTTTTTACAACTTTTTATTATTATTTTATGTTTTTTTTTTCATTTTTCTATTACTGGGGACTCATTCTCTAATGGGGAATAAAACAAAAGAAATGTAAAAAAAGGTGGTCTTATGGCTAAGTAGCCACCTCTTCCAGGCAACCTCTAGACCGAAAAGAAACTGTCATAATTTTAATATCCTATATGTTATTGAAACGTGTATTTGGCGTTTGTTAAATATGAAAGACTTATAGCTAACTTAGCATTATTGATATAAAAAAAAATTACAACTCTAAGTTATATCTTTATTACTAAAAAAACACTAAAGTTTAACTGACGATGAAAAGGTGCAAGGTATTACGCCAATTATGCCTATCGAGAGGGGTCCACTCTTGTCGGTTCGGCGTCCTCGTGTGGCAATTAGTTCTACGAGTATGCTTATACCATCATTACTCGTACTTAATACACTCATAATAATACCACGAATCATATAATGTCAATGGCGTATAATGTACCAGCTTTGCTGTGAAACTGTTCCTGAAAAAATCGTAATTTCTATAAGAACTTTTGATTGTTTTTAATTTAAGATATAACATTTACAAAGTTCAGCCAAAAAGAACGTGAAAAATGTATCATACACAATCCTCATCGAGAGATGATTAGACTCAGAAATTGCGATCGCTTTAAAGATGACACAACACATCGTGAGAGATACATTTTAAAAAGCCCGTTATAATGTTACTCCGAATGTAGGAGCTGAAAACTGCAATGTTTTGTTCGCGGCTTATGGTTTTCAAAGTGTTGTGCTTACTGGTATTAAATATTACATATATTTAATACCAGTATATGGCCTCGGTCCTACTGGCGCGGCCCTATATGGTAGAAAAATAAATAGTTTCTAAAATAAATTTTAGATTTTATCACATCTGCCTACTTATATTCATAGACAAGTATTTCACATCTTATAGCTTACTATTAATATTACTATGAGAAGGTATAATTGGATCAAAGTGTCTTTTCATTGTAACATTTTAAATATTTGCTCAAAGCTTAACAAAGAAACGGCACATTTGGTTGTATGTGCCTTTTAATCGTAATATTTCTGATATTAGTTTTTGGAACAACATTTAACTCATGAAAAGCTAAGAACAGCATCCAAGTATGAGCTCCAGTTCCAGCGGCCAGGGCAGCTCCAGTTGCAGCTGACCCTCGTTTGAGCTGCCTTAGTTACGTTTACAACATCCGCTGAGAGTTACAAGTTGCGAACTGAAAGGTACTCTTGAACCGCGTTAAATATAAACTTTAGACGTTACGCTGTGCTCGACACCCCGCGGCGGGGCGGTGTTCCACGGCAATCAGGGACAGAAAGATTTTGAAGATATTGCTGTAACTCACAAACATGGGTAGATCTAGTGCTTATATTTAGGACTACGTGACGGTTGTGGGTTCGATCCTCACTTGTAGGAATGATTTATTATTTCCAAATTTTTTCATTCCTTCACTCTGGCACCAACGCAAAAAAACCCGGCGTTAAGTTCCGCCATCTTACATGCAACGCCCCGAAAAATTCGACGGAAAGTGGGGAACGGAGTATCTTAACACTAGCGTTCCTCTGCCTACCCTGCCTACACTTTTCTTATGCGGGATACAGCGTGAAGCTGATTTTTAAAAACAAAAATAAATGCTGGGCAAATAAAGTCACACTGATAATGGAAAATAGTTTTAAATAATCAACATTCACTATAGTGTAGTTTTGACAATAGTCGCGCGTACTCTAAGCCACAAAGCAAGAAATATTTATATATTCTGCCTAAAATAGTGGAAAACAAGCCTTGGCCTTTTTACGTGAGTCGAAGTTAGGCGACAGCGAGCGGTGATCTATTATTCAAATATTAGTTTTCCACCCGCGGTTTATTTTGTACGCGGTCTTTCATCGGAGCGGAGCAGCGGCCAGTCTGATAACCGCGGTTACTTGCTATTTTGAACAAAAACTATATATTTTTACCTAAATTCGGTAAAAGTTAGTGTTTAAATTGCGATAAACGTTGCGTTTTATTTACCACAGTGAGAGACTGATCAAACCCACAACCATGGTGTGTGTAGAGCCAGTATCTGTTCACCGCACCATGATGGCCCCCGTTTATGAAAAATAAAAACGGGACTAACATTCATGGCGCACAACGTTAACTGACGTAACTACTACTAGCATGGAGAATGTAGTTTTTTAAATGAACATTGAATTATCTTAATCTCAGACAAAAGTGAAAGTTCTCATGCTAAAAAATGAAAATATGAATATTTATCTATATATATTCATTATTACCTGGTAATGAGATACTCAGTAAACGATCCACTTTTTTGACAAACCAAGCCGGGATAGAATCATATCTATCTATATCTTTATTGATAAAATCTAGTTGAGCAAGTTTTATGGGAATCGAACCTATAACAAACATCTTATGTCTACAGAACTACATCTATGCCAATCTGAATGAGAATTTGTCGATAATAGGGTGTTGCGTTTGGAAGGAGTGTCTTGACACTAGGTTCCCTCTGCCTACCACGCCAATGCGGAATACACCGTGAAACTAGCACATAATGCGGAAGATTTCTTAAGATAAAAACCTGATAATATCCATGTGAATATACAATGAACTTTCCATTTTACTATTTAAGTTCATCCGCTTTCGCGTTCGAGTTAACAATGCAAACGCAATTTGTTGCAAACTTTCACGGGGAACCTGTCCTCGTATCAATGAAGCCTTTTCGATATTACACACGAATTACACTATGAAGAGGTTATTCGATGGACATAGGTTGAATTCAATTTATAAGATACTGATTTTAGGTTATTTGAGAGCTGGTGAGTTGAGTGGCAGAGCTAAACATGTCTGTGAACTTAGCAGAGCATTCCCCAGCTCTGATCAAAAATAAAATTAAGTTCCCTTCGCACGCAGCTGACTTCTATAGTTCCTGATTTTAGTAAGAAGAGAAGTAGTTCTGGCGTTTTTCCCCGGAAAAAGTTTCTTAAAAAAATGATCTGCTAACTTCCCTTAGCAGATCATTTTTTTTGCAAAGAAAAATCGGGGCGAGTTCACACATAGAGATGAGAAAAATAGTTCCTGATCATTTTTAACAATAGTTCTGTTAATTTCACGAAGAAGAAAATTTTTCAACAGAAAAAGAACGTTCGTTTCGTAAATAGTTTAAAAATAAATATAATAATGTTGAGACTCGTAATATTATAATAGAATATAAATAGTTCTATGATATTTAGCTGGAAAAAAGACCAGAATTCTGAAAAAACTTCCAGCAGAGCATACTTGGATGTTTGAAATATTGAAAAATGTCTATTTAAACTCTTCATATGAGAAAGTAATAGATTTTTTTATTTTAAATTATGCTTAGGCTCGAGAACTCTTAAATTTCTATCAGAATATGAATAGCTATAATAAAAAAACCTATTTCAAAACTAGAACTCTAGTAAAAATGCCAGCAGAGCATAGTTGAAAATACGATTTGTTAAAAATACCAATTTAATTTGTTAAAAAGAAAAAAAAATATATATGAAAATACTTTTGTACGGTATAAATGAGAAACCTAGTTGAGTGACTGGTCACTCCACTCTTAACTTTCAGGATTTATATGTTTCAATGTTTAAAAAAATAAAGTTAAGTGAAGTAAAGTATAGCAAGCATTTTTGTTACTTATTAACAACTTTCTCGTATTAAGTATACAACTTACAAGGCAAGCGGAGCGTCTACCTACAAGTTACCCTGTTCGTTACGTGCCGTATTGGTCTTCGGCTTCTAATCTCACAGCTCCAATTTAGCTTGTATCAATTAACCACGCCAAATAAATACAATAAAATATCTATGACATTTTTGCAATAAATAGTGAAAAACAAAACTAAATTATAAATAGTTTAAAGAAATTAAAAGTTTATTAGTAAAAAAACTAAAGCGTTAGTCGATCGTCTCATATATTTAGTTTTATGTAGCTTCACTTGAAGCTTGAGGCCGCCTTAGTAAAGTGGGCAGCGTTCCTCTCGCCTGCCTTCATGCAGTGGGAGCCTAGTGTCAAGCCATAGCCATATTTTCTGATAATCTGTTCTCTGTTTACTGTCGGTGGAGTTGAAAGCCGTTCTTTATTTTACCCAAACATTGAAGTGAATCCCGAATGAGGATCGCATCCACAACTATCAAATTTACAGGTTGACAGACACTCAACAACTTCCATTAAATATTATTTGTGTCGACGCAAAGTGTTCTTATCGTACTAAAAAAATCATTAAAGCACTACTATCGTATTTCTTATAGTTTAGATAATCTATTATGGTTTTACATCAGATACTCCACATTTAAAAAAAATCAGCTTCACGCTGTATCCCGCACACAACAGGATAGGCAAAAGGAACCTAGTGTTAAGACACTCCGTTCCCCAGTTTTCGCCAAGTTCTGAAAGCATTGCGTGTTAAGTGGCGGAACTTAACGCCGCGCTTTGCTTCGACACCAGAGCGAAGAAATAAAAATATAAATGTAAATTAATATTTCCTTTCCTCGAGTGGTGATCGAACCCACAACCAGTCGATTTTACAGTCACACTTTGTGCCCCTGAGCCACGACTGGCCTCTTACTCAACATTTTAAATTTTTATATATCAATGAGAAATGTCTATCACGTAGAATAAGTTCAGCTGGTGCCGCAGGAAGGGTTGTAAAGCCCACGCGAACAGAGTTGCGGGCGGCGACTTGTTTAAGAATTTATATACATATATAGGTGCCCAAAATACTTATAGTAAAGTAACACCGTGTCCATGTATGTCTCTATGTAGAGATATATTGCGCCAACAATGCGTCGCCGGGACAACAGAGCGGGGAATGGCCGAGGCTGCTCTATCTCTATAGCTCTATAATATAGTCCTTTATATGGAATATGGAACCTTTGGAATTTTGTATCGCGTAATTAGTCTTACATAAAGTGTTTGCTTGGACTTGTATAAGTACTCACATACACGACACGACCGCGGCGCAGAAGAACAGCGTCTGACACTGTTGTTTTGGGTTCGATCTCCATTCAATGCATTTCTTATTCTAATGAGACCACTATTTTAACCCTTAATCAAACAGAGCCAAAAAAATATATTTTTCATGGCTTAAGTAAATGTTCTTGAGTCGTGTTGAATAATAGTGTACATAAAATCATATATAAATTACTGAAACTGAAAATAATGATGTTTTTATGTGTGGGGCAACTACTGGCTACTGTTCATGGACAAACAAAGGGGGAAATATTTTTTTTTTTTATGAAAAAGACAAGGCAAACGAGCGTTCGGGCCACCTGATGTACGTGGTGTTTACCGCCGCCCACGACCCCGTGCAGCACCAGAGGAGCTGCAGGTGCGTTGCCTGCCTGTAAGGTGGGTTGGGCACCGAAGCCCGGCATTACCTGATGCGAAACGCAGTGGCATAAAGCCACTACTTCACGCCGGTTTTAAATGCCGGGGGTGGTAATGATCCGGTCGAGTCTGCCCATGCGTGTTGCCATTGCTGGCGACGTGACTCTACCACACGTACTATAGTCGCCTCTTACGACACCACCAGTACCAGGATGATCCTATTCTAGGCCGGGATCACACGGCATAAAATATCCCTTTCTATAAAATTAAATATACTAGTAGTTTACTCTGACTCTATTTTTGAATTTATTTGGTAGAAGTGAGGTGGAGTGTCAGTTTGCAAATAAAGGATTCAACAAACAATAAAAATTTTATTTACAAGATATTTATTTTTAAAAAAATATTTAATCAGACGATTTATTTATTGACTAAAACAATCTTACGGACGTAAAATAAATATTAAAAGACATTATCTAAAATAATAGAAACCAATATTTTATAACTAAATAAAATGGCAAAACTAAACAAGTCGACAAAAATAAATCATCACTTTTTACATATAGACAAATGAATTAAAACCACAAAAACAATACGTTTTCGCATTAAATATCATAACAAAGTTACTCAGGATATGATAAATTAGTACATAACGAATCAAATGTCTACTTAGAAGAATCTTTTTTGAGGAAACTTTGTAAATTTATGGCTCCACTATGTGAAAATCGCGCAATTTTTCTCAAAAGTGACATTAATTTGATTCTGACGCTGACACTTGACGTTTAAAAGAGTGGATCGGCCAATAAAATATTTCTGTATTTTCTAAGATTATATTTGTTTAAAATATACAATCTTAAAAATTGCCATTTCAAAAATATCCGGAAATTTTACGATATTGAGACGGTGGGAACATAGTTGCCTGTGCTCGATCCGAACCGTCCCTTCAGTGGCAGTCATGGCATGCTGAATGACGAAACTAAACGCCGCACTTTGCTTAGAGACTATAAAAATAGATATTATAATTTAGGAAGTAAAACGATTCGAACGTCCTCAAACCATTCGATTAAGACCACTTACACGTAGAGGGAGAGCCGTAAATTGATCTTCCGGATATGCACTTGTCAAACGCAGGTGTTAACTAAATTCTAGGAACTAATTGTATAGAGTGAAGCGGGGAGTAGGTACAGTCTCTATGTACGTGCAGGTACGGTCTGGAGTCGTCGCGCTATAACAATGCTTTCAATTTGGAGGAAACACTTGTTGAGACGCTCTGGTATTTGATTAAAACGATAACTCTATACATAGAGTCAACTCTATACAAATCGCGTTGTCATAACAAAGTGCGTGTCGCTAGATACAACCGTTTGACTTGTCTCATATTTGGTAGTGGGTAAAGAACGCTTGTGTTTTTTCGCATATCATTTATGTATGTATGTATTGATTATTATTTATTTACCGTGATAGCATCTTTTTAATTTTTTTGTATGAATAACATCTTTAGCAGATATTTTATAACTTTGTTATGAGAGTTTTCAAAGTTAGCTTCTTTTATTGAAAAGCAAAACTGCGAGTCTACATTTATCAAAGATATTGGTAATCATATTTTTTATTTAAGATATTTTTTCAGCTATTTTGCTGACTAGTTTTACATTTTGAAGAAAAAGTATCCTCTAGAACTAATTACAAGGGCTATTAGAACCGTTATGACAAGCACTAACACTGTACTGGCTGGTATTCAATCTCTTAATATTTTTAAAATCTGATTATAACAACATTTCTTAACGTTAATTAGAATCTTTAGTATTTCGCTATGTCTCTTTGTGTTTGTTTCGTTATTAGTTTAATATACCATTGCATATAATATATTTGACACCATATACTTTTGTATGAAATAATATACATGTGCTAAAGAAACGCAACGCATATAAAAAAGGTCAAGTATGAGACGCTCTCTCGCTCATGTAAGGTTCCGAAGTAAACATAAATTACCTCTAGATGAAAAATAACTTTACTTTTCGTAATGTTTGTATAAATGACAAATTTATATTTACGGTTATTAGAAATATAAACATTTGTGTGAATGAATGTTTTTTCCACTTTCACGCAAAAAACACTGAAGGCATTTCGATGAATATAGCGTATACAGCAGAATAACAGTGGGCTACAATTTATATATGTACTTCTATAGTTATGTATCTACTTACAAGTATATCTAAACTAATACTAAAAGGAAAGAATTTCGCTAATGTCTGGAATTACTGCCTCAGAAATACTTTTTGTGTCGCATAATCTATTTAAGGAGGAAGGCTATAAGCTACACCACGCTATGACCAATGGGAGTGGAGTAACAGCAAAGCCCACACAGACCACGGTGGTTGTTTTAGCACATCATATCGATACCAATACGTAACACGCTACTAGTCGCCGTCGCCGTGCAGGAGACACGCCGCAAGTTTGAACGTTCCTCACCCGACGGGATGAAATGCAAATATAAATTAAGTACTCCCTAAGTTAGCGCTTGATTCGAACTAACGATCCGTCGGCGCTCGGCAATTATCAAACTGGAGATACTGTTGAAGAATATACTCGTAAGTAGAGACATGTCTCGAGGCCGCAGTGGCGCAGTGGCGCAGCTTCCGATCTTGTTGTATAAACCTAAGTTGATCAAATAATTTGGAAGATACGAGATAGATGTGTAAATGAGCTGTTTAAAACTTGTAGTTTCATGTAGTAGTGTGTAGCAGACTCTGTAAAATAAACAGTGTTTTGTAACTAGGAACTCACTATCTACTTCTTCTGAAGAGACCGGTGTGTTGAAATATAAAAGATGTACTTATTATTTTATTAGATTTCAAGAGAAGGTTTAAGAGTATTATTATAATTGAAATAAGGTTAACAAGTAATAAATAGATACCCCTTCACTCTTGAATACTTAAAACAAAGTCATTAAAAAAAACGGAGAAAATTGGCACTACAATAAAGAAGAAAATATGTAGGAAATGTTAATATATGAAAAATTCAAAGCGACGAGCGTCAAACTCCTGTAAGTGTAGTTCGCGAAGTAATAATGAGTGAAGAGTTTCTTAGTTTTGCAAAATTCCGTTTTTGCTGGGAAACTCGAATTTTGGTATCCTTAGTACTTACTTAGTTTGGAATTTCACTTAGGCGTCTGCCGCTCGTGTACCTTGTACCGTGTACCTTGTACCGTGTACCGTATATCGTGTACCGCGTACTGTGTACTGTGGGGTACAATGAAACGATTCCACTTTACTTTACAATGACTGCCTATCCTTCATCAAATACTCAGAGATAGAGGAGATACTATCTACTATACTACTATCCAGTAAGGATAATTCGGTGGAATTATTTTCTTTTGTTTTGTGCTATCATCTTAAATATTTGAAGGAAGTTAACATCTGGACTAGGGATAAATTAGACCTTGAACTTTCGGCGATTATAAAAATATATGTAACATAAGCTCTATTTATTAAAATTGAAATATAAATACATATTTTTTTATGTTGGTATTTTTTTTTATTGATTTCAATTAATAAATTTACTCTTAAAAGTTTATTTATGGCTTTACTTTATAATAACTCACACAAATGCAAAGCTCACCTTAATTCTCGCGCACTGTAGGAAGGCGAACCTACACACATGTAACACGCATGGCTTGTAACCAGTTCCAAATTTGCCGGTAATTAAAGGTACAGTACAGGTATTTCGCAAACCGGTTCCGACGAAACGGAACCGAAATAAACAAAATGTTCCTCGTTACAGGTACCCATCTTAAGTACCTGTACTGTACCGAAAAAATACCGGTAACGCGTTCTGCAACGACTTAGAGACACGGGCCGTGCGCTCCACGCTGTGTTGCCAAACCATGCACTTGCTGGCGGTCTGTAAATATTAATCATAAATTTATTTTACGCGATAATAGTGTGGGACTTCAATTTGGGTTTTTTTTCTTAGGTTACTTTGGCAATCATCGTAATAAAATTAATCAAGTTATATCCATCCATCAATCAGCCTTTCGAAGTCCACTGCTGGACATAGGTCCGGTCTTGCGCCCTCTGACTTCCGCTGTCTTCCTTAGGTCGTCGGTACACCTGGCTGGAGTAAAAATATTTTGTCAGACAGTAAGAATATTTTGTCTGTACATTTAGTAATTTTGACTGAAATGGATAGAGGGACACTTAAAAAAAATAAAAGAAGGCAAAAATATATTTTTTTAATTTCTTGTCTGTCTGTCTGGCGATATGTATGTCCACATTTTTCTCTGAAAATACTGAACCGATTTACTTAAAAATTTCACCAATTGCTTTGTTTTAACTCAACTTAACTACTAAAGTTTAGTTCATCAAAATTGGTTCATTAGAAAAAAGTTATCGTCATTTGAATGAACTCAAGGCATTAGTTTGCCTGCGAATGTTATATAGCAATCGCGCTGGTAAGATTCCTGTCTAAAGAATGACATTCGAAACGTCTTGGTTATATGACTGTTGATAAAAATATATATTTTTGAAGCACTATTATATAATATTTTATACAAAAAAGTAAACAAAATTGAATTGTTAGTGGAGATTACCTTCATAAATCATAACAGTTAAGTTTAAGTCGTAATTAATTTAGCACAGAGATAAGGAACGGTCTAGAAAGAAATATCAAGTAAATAAAAAGACTTTTGGTTGGTTCGTTTAAATATAGAGGCCAGTGTGACTGTAAAATCGACTGGTTGTGGGTTCGATCCCCACTCGAGGAAATGAAATATTTACTTAAATTTATATTTCCATTTCTTCGCTCTGGTGTCGAGGACAAGCGCGGCGTTGAGTTCTGCCACTCAACACGCAATGGCTCCAGAATTCAGCAGAAAGTGGGGAACGGAGTGTCTTAACACTAGGTTCCCTCTGCCTACCCTGCTGTGTGCGGGATACAGCGTGAAGCTGATTTATTTTAATTTTTATTCGTTCATATAATATATGTAATTAATTTAAGAACTGTACAAGAGTTAATATGCAATTATTCCACTTATTTTACAAAGAATATTATGAATAACTAGAGGGCGCGCGCGGCTTCGCCCGCTTATTAGGAGTGAATTCTAAAAAAACCACGAAACACGTGTTCAATAAAATATTTTTAACAGTCTGAATTTAAATTTTAATAAAAATCGGTGGCAATTTAAAGATTTTTCCCTATAAACTTTCAACCCCTTAGGGGGTGTATTCTTATAAACCATGAAACACGTGTTCAATGAAATATTTTTAAGAGCCTGAATTTCAAATTTTATAAAAATCGGTGCAGGTTAAAATTTTTTTCTATACAAACTTTCAACCCCTATTTCATGCCTTTAGGGTTAAAATTTTTGAAAATCCCTTCTTAGTGTATGTCCAGAATATGAAAATAAACATCTGTCCAAATTTTACGTTTCTACCATCAGCGGTTACGGCTCTGCGTGCGTCTTACCTCAGTCAGTCAGCACAAGTCCTTTTATATATATATGAATAATTAGCGAAATTAATAATTTAACATTTAAGGCTGTTTCTGAAGCAATACATTAAATTATTAACTGACATCAGCACATTTAACAGAGCTTTAAACAACATAACAAAGTTAAAAAGAACGTAATGTTACAAAAATAGTATACGTATAATAAATAATTAACTTAATGTATATTTTCTTAATCAAATATCAACATTGGTCGTATTTTTTAGTTCGATAAACAAAATTCTTTTAGAAATTACGATAATGTCGTAAAAAAATGATATTAGAATATTACAGATTAAAGTAATAAAAAATCATATTAGAAGTCATTTTAGTTGTCAATCAATTCTGCTTATTAAATCAATTATCATGTAGTTCAAGCGGGCGAAGCCGCGGGCGAGCCGCTAGTATACAATATTGTTAGAAATCGGAAGCGGGTAACGTTTTTAAAACAAACACGTTAAAAACACACATCGTCTATATGATTCTAAACTATTTTGAAAGAGATACTATGTAATTGCAATAAGTGATATGTATCACCTACTAACAATACTTCACACTAGTTTCCTTCCAATAGGAGCCGTCACTCACAAGCGAGTCTTATATGTTTCAGGTTACGAGGTCGTATTTTATATACTTGATATTTTTTTTAATATGTATAGATTTACTATAAAGTATATATAATTTATAGTATTACTGTTTTTTTTTATCTTTTCATATATGAGTATTAGTGTTAAGTTTTAATATCGTCCCTTTGCTAAAATTTTTATGTATTTTCTTTTTTGAACAGGCCAACTATATTTTTAAGCCCAATTAAAGCAATCTTATAAGCTAATTTCGTAATATTATTAGTGAGATAGTTTCAATAATAATATTAATACATTCCATTATTTCGTTCCGTTTAATTCATAAATAATATTTTAAATACAAATTATATACTCAAAATTTAATATTTTTAATGTATTTATATAAAATGTTTATCATGTTTTAAAATTGTATGTAGTTTTTACTTGGGACAAAGTGCGGCGTTATGTTATGTCACTCGACACGCAATACCTCCAGAATTCTGTAGAAAATTTGGTACGGAGTGTCTTAGCACTAGATTTCCTCTACACCCTCACTCAGTCCAGTTCATCGACACCAGTTCAAAAGTATTTGATTTTAAGCCTCACCGTATTATAGAAGAGTAGGCAGAGGGAACCTGGAGATCTAATGTTAACACATTCCGTTCCTATTTAGACACGTCTGTTTTCCTTATATGTTGTTGGATGTGTTTCCCTACTTATAAGAAAAATATCTTTATACCGACCATACCGGTAAATTCAATATCTGTATTCTTTAATGTCATTGTTACCTGTACTAGAAATATACCGGTTTTACAAGACTTGGTTATACGTCACTTAACATACCTACCATAGCATTTACCTGAAAGCCTAAATTTTAGCTTTAAATTAATTTGATATATATTATTAGCTTCACTCATCGTCTGTATATAGCAGGCTTGACAGAGAACAACAGGTGCTTGGCGGAACAAAACACCGCGCTTCATGCTATGAGGGCGGAGAAGCGGAAAATCTAAATATTTTTAACACAATCATCTTCCGAAGGGGTCGAATCCACGGCCTTGGCGGGTACTGTCGAACATTGCCATTCCTGGACGTAGGCATATCTATTATCTAGATGTAGGTATTTGTATATAAGCAAAATTATTAAATTCTAAGTAAAGAATGGTATTAAATTTGAACCGTAAACCTTTATATATAACAGATAATATCAGAATTTTTATTTTTTTATGCTACCAGGCATCATTTTATAGTATCGATATGAGTATGTTATATTACATGAGGCGACCAACATGGCGCGGTGGTGACAATAATTGTAATACAATCCGAGTGGGAGTCGAACACACACACGCCGCCTTTACAGTCATACACTACGCCGCTGCGCCACAACGGCTCCATACACACTACATCAAGCAGTGTACATGTTTAGAAGTAGAAAGCTTCTTTACATTCAACTCGGCTATTAGAAAATGAACGAAGAGTAAACGTAACAGTCTCTACCTCATACTTTGTCGGCTGAGCACAGCGGCCCGCGGGCCACCACGCTCGTGGTCGTGGTCGTGGTCGTGGTCGTGGTCGTGGTCGTCGGTCGTAGTCCTCACGGCTCTGATCGTAAGAACACATTAATCCGTTTACGGAACATTTTAATATAACTTAACTTTCTAGCTGTAGGTATACTTTCTATTTTGATTTCGTGTAGGTATGCCTCAACGTTTGTATACATACAAACAAATTTGTAAGCAGATTAAAGTAATATCTGAAACACCTTCACGTTGTATCCTGCATACACTCGTAGCAACTCCGCTCCGCATGCATCGCTGACTTTTAAAGACATTATGTTTTGAGTGGTGAAACACAACCGCCGCGTCTTCAGCCAGACGCTGTCTCGCCGCGCCATGATGGCCTGTAAATATGTACCTATCATCGTGTATGAGTCGTGCCACAGCACGCCAGCGTCGGATTGTAAACGGACATAAATGTTGAAGTGACGGCGGAACTCAACTCCGCACTTCGCGTACAGGAACGGAGAGATGTTTATAATTTGAATATAAACATTCCACGGCCACTTCCACTACTTAGTTGTTTCTACATAAATAAATACAATCCATTTATTATTTAAAAGAATTAAAATTAAATATTAATAGATTTACTTAAATATATATTTCCATTTCTTCGACTCTGGTGTCGAGGAAAGTGCGACGTTGACTTCTGCCACTCAACACGCAATGCCTCCAGAATTCGGCAGAAAGCGGGGAACTGAGTGTCTTAACACTAGCAACACAGCGGGATACAGCGTGAAGCTGATTTAATTTAATTTAATTTTAAATATTAATAGAAAAGATGAGTGGTACAAGCGTGCCACTAGTTAACACGACGGTTGCGATTTCGATCCCCACTCGAGGGAATTAAATATTTAATATTTTCATTTTCTTTCTTGGGTAAAGAACGACGCAAAGTGTGGCATTGTGTTCCGCCAATCGACACGTAACATCCACCTCAAGAACTTGGTGAAACAAGAAAGTGGGAAACCAGTCCAAGCACGGCGACATGCTGACCATGCAAGTTTGCAAGCGATGTTGCCTTCTGAATCATCAGATAACTGTATCGGAGCGGAGAGTCACTCGCTCGTTTTGTTTATCCTCAAGAATTTGGTGAAAAGTGGGAAAAGGAAATCTTAATGGGAAACGGAGTATCTTAACACTGAATTCTAGGTTCCTTGCAATGAGCGGTATACAGCGTGAAGCTAAAAAAATATAAAATTAGATAATAGTTTGTCGGATCGGAGATTTTTTTTTGTAAATCTCAATTGATTGTGAATTGTTCCACTGTTTGGATGACTAACAACTAACAACTAACAACTAACAGGAAATATTTACGACGCCATTTCGATAGTGGGCTCCTTGCAAAAATAATATTTTTGTTCTTTTATCCAATTAAATTAAAGTTTTTTTTAAACTTTACGCTTCATCCATATAGCAGCAGGCGGCGCAGAGGAAACGTTACGACGAGGCAGTGGTACAACAATCTATTCCGCATCGTCCAATCTTTGAGACATAGTGTGTCGACAGTTACGGAACTTAACGCAGTGCCTTGTTTTATTACTAGAGCAAGGAAATTAAAATAAATCATACCCCCGAACGGTCATCGAACCTACAAACGTCATGTTTACTGCTAGACGCTGAGCCTAATAACTATAATATAAAAGTGTTAATTAGTAAAAGCACGTTACATCTGTTCAAGGTTCAATCTCCGTAAATATGCATTATAATAATTGAACGTGCAGATTAAATATAGTTTATCTGTAATATATAAGTATGTAAATTTAATGAATTTTCAGAGAATCTATGTACATTTGATTCGCACTCGAGAGTTTTTATTTTGCCCGCACTACTAGTCGGAGCACGGCGTTGAGGCTCGCTACCCAACTCGTCATTTGGCACCCGGGGCCCTGACCAGGGGCCCTTTTATGCGGGAAAACGCGTGAAACTGCAAAAAATATTCTTATAATGAAATGTCGTCAACGCAGAGCAGTTCACAAATGCACGTTATAGATACAGGTTCAATTTTAAATGTTATTTTTTGTTCATTTAAATAAAGCACGCCGTTGTTCGGTTACCTTAAATACAATGTAGATCCTATAAAATGACACGCAAGTTGTAAGCGGAGAACGCAACGATTTTTTATTAATTTCTCCTCATCTAATCTGATTGATATGTAGAGTAAGAAATATACTTTAGTAGTAGGAAATATACTTTAAACCCATTCTCTCTTTTAAATTATACCGATATAATTGAAGTAACACTTAAAAAGAATTAAATAATAATTGTTATTGCTAATTGGAAAATACACAGCTGATAACGCTATCCAAATATCGAAAATAACCTTACACAAGTACTATCTGACCGTATATATCAATAATTATTATCAACCGTCGAGTTGCTTATGAAAAAAAACTTTTAAAGTCATGTCAAAGACATACATACAAAGTAGCATCTCCTAAATTATTATTATAGTAAAAAGTTATAACTTATAAGAGAAAAGTTAAAGAAATATTCAAATATTAGCCGTTTTATTAATACAATTTTAGATTCTAATTTTAGACAACAAGTCATGTTTTAGGTGGTACGACATTACGATAATTTCCCTTTAAACATCGAAGCTGATAATTAAATCGAACCAGCGACATCCGGCACACAGTCGACACCCGCCGATATGTAGAGTCCTTGACAAGTTAGACAAAGTATATTTTTTAAGTTTTGGAGTAAAAGTGGGACGTGGAGTACAATCACGTCATCGCTCGCGTGGCGGGATTGAAGAGGCGCCGCGTCACCACGCACTGGGGACCCGATAGACATACACCCACCTCGCTCTGGCACATACGATAAGCTTTTATAGAGCGGGACAAAAACTCCTCAGCCAATGCAGCGGCGACCAGTAAAGTTTCCGCCAAGTTAGTCGGCCGCTCAGTTGATGCCCAGAGGTCGTTCAGAGTAGACGTTTACTTTTTGGCTCCACAACTTTTCGTAAGTTCAAAATGTCGTTTCGCTGTATACTCGCGTTGCTGGCTCTCGCCGGAGCCACGCTGGCCGGGCCCGAGGTCACCGAACTGAAGGTCGAGGTGGTCAGCGTGCCAGAGGGCTGCACGGCCAAGTCCAAGAACGGCGACATGCTGACCATGCACTACACGGGCAAGCTCGAAAACGGTCACAAATTCGATTCCAGGTTAGTGTACTTTAAAGTTTGCAAGCGATGTTGCCGTTTGAATCATCAGATAACTGTATCGGAGCGAAGAGTCACTGGCTCCTCGTTTTGTTTAGGCATTAGCGCGAAGCAGTTAACCCATATATTGTTTTAGAGTCTCAGTTCCGCTGCGCTACCCACGCTGTGTTTCTCATCAAAACACGGCAACATATATCAATTATAGGAGTTTAAAAACGCCGCTCCTTAACTATGTATGAAATACGCGACTAACTTTAATATTATCAATTCAAAACGGTTAAGGGTCATTTTTTATCAATAATATGATAAAAAAATATACATTTTCGATAAAATTTTGTGGAATATCGGCGTTCCTAATATATCCAAACTAAAATATATATAGAGACAAGCACAAAAGTTATTATCACGTTTTTTAGATACATTAGATTAGTTTCCCATCCGCCAGTCCCCAGCATTGTTGAGATCGCTTCTCATAGTCTCTACTATGAAATAACAACGTATTGTTAGAATTTAAATGCAACATGTTAATCTGTACTCGCCATCTTATTTTTAGTTTCACAACGTTTCTAAGTGTTATTCACTTACTTGAGACTATGGATGTACTAAAGATTCTTGTACAGTATCAGTATTCAAAATCGTTTTTTTTTGCACGGAAGCTATAAATATAAGCATAGTCTCGTAAATATGCGCGGTGGGTGAGGAACAGGGTCTGCTGTATGCGGGATACGGCGTGAAGCTAAAGCTAAAAATATTATCTGTTATAATATAATGTGTTGAGTATAGAAAAATTCCGTTTTCAAGTCCCATATTCGAATTTAGCTGATTACAATTTTTGAAATTGAAAAGTAAAAAAGTAGAGCTTAAAAGTAGAACTTCGTAACTACTGCCTACTACAAAATAGGAAATGACTTAGGCTAAACATCTTAATTTTAGGATTCCGTTGCCGAATGTCTAAATTCATTGTCTTTTTTGTCTGTCTGTCTCAGTCACTTTTTATTTTACACAGCGCCATCTTAACGGTCATACCGTGGATGCACTATGCAGTATTAGCATTTTTGTAGTCGTTATAAATAACAAATAAAAACAGCTATTTACATACAATTTGGGGTGACGTGTCACTTCACACTCTCGTTCTCGCGAAATGACCAGGAAAGAAACTTAATGTAATTCGATTTTAAAACTAATATCACAATAAAGTATTTTCTAAAAATGCGTCTCTCGGAATTATTATTCATTTAATTGACACCAATTTACATAATTTATTTTTATTTATACAATATTTTTTATAATTAAATATTTTTTATATTAATCTTTTAAATTGTGGCGTTCCGTTTTAAGCGAGTGCCGCTGTGACACGTCACGTCGCAGTGGGCAGTAGTGGTAGTGGTGTGGGTGTGACGTGATAGGTCGCGATTCAAATAAACTTACTATATTATTAAATTGTAGGTAACAATATATTGTATATAATACATATTATAGTATATAAAAATATATAGAGGCCAGTCGTGGCGCAGTGGCACGAACAGTGTGACTGTAAGACCGATTGGTTGTTGGTTCAATCCCCCACTCGAGGAGATGAAATATTTACTTAAATTTATATGTCAATTTCTTCGCTCTGGTGTCAAGACTAAGCGCGGCGTTGAGTTCTGCTACTCAACATGCAATGCCTCCAGAATTCGGAGAAAGTGGGGAACGGAGTGTCTTAACACTAGGTTCCCTACCTTGCTGTGTGCGGGATACAGTGTGAAGCTGATTTTTTTTTTAAATATATATAGGCCTCTAACGGTAAACGCGTCGGCTGTGAATTTCATTCCCATTTGAAAGAAATATTTTTTTTATATTTATTCGCTCTAGTAATAAGATAAAGCGCTGCGTTGTCTTTCATAACTCAATACACAATGTCTCAAAACTTGGGCATTGCGAGAGCAAAGGAATGTCTTACATTCGAGTCTCTCCGCCTACCCTGCTATACGCGGGATACAGTGCGTCGAGAACAAAAAATAAAGACATACATAACATATAAAAGGCCATAGTGTCGTAATGGCACAATGTCTGCTTTGTCTGCAATTATAGCTAATTGTGGGTAGAATCCTAACTTGAGACACAATATAATCTCGGTGTGTTAGACAAAATGCCGCTATAGATCCTATTAAGCAGTACAAATATAATTCTATGACTGATAAGAGATTCTCTAAAGTCGTTTTTTAACACTCTTCTTTTCTCTGTTTTCTCCGTAATATGCGGGAGATGCAGAAAAATAAAAAAAACACTATATTAAAGCTCATAATACGTTTATACATATGTACTTAGGTATATATGAACTCACAGTATTTCCTAATTGAAAAAAAGAAAGATCATACAAACATAATTATGTATAATTAACCAATACTAAGAACTAATTAGTAGTTTCAAAAAGGCATTCGATTATATATATCCACTCGTGTGTACGTCCATACGCCGCACTCGGGAGCACAAACCTCAGAAACTAGTTAACGATTGATCTCAACATATTATTATATTTGAATGTGATCGCGGGACGTGTCGAGTGTACTCTACGCTTGAAATGCATATTATACTTTTGTTTTTCGTATATTTATTATATATTTTGTTAGAAAATAGATCTAGGTATTTGTTCAGTAGAAGTGATCTTATCTAACAAAGTATCTTAATGTCCCTGTGAGAAAACTTGTGAAAGTAGCAGTTTATCCCACTTTCGAGAAACTGCCTGTTAGAGGCGGAATTCAACGCTGCGTTTTGTCTACCAAAACGAAGAATAAAAATGCGTCCGAATGTGGTCGAACTCACAGCCATCGCGTTTACGCTGCTCCATTGGGCCTCAAAAGGAGCTACTTCCAAGTAGCGCTGTGATTCTAATAAATTAATTATTAGAAATATATTGACAATTGGTTCTCTGTGCCTTGTGTTTACCCTGCCTAGGAAGAATTGTGAAAACGTAATTTTTTCTCCATTTGAGATTTGTATTACGTTGAGTACGTAGAATACGACAAACAAACACACAGGTTGCAGCAGACAGACAACACAGCGCCGTCAAAGGATGTCAAGATAAAGTACAGTATTGAGGCAACGAGCTTATAAAGCCTTTACCTTATAGCTGCTTACGTATTGTGCTTTTAAGTATTTAAAGTCTCGTTTCAGTTTCACGCTGTATCCCGCACACGGCAATGTGTAGTAACCTAGGGTCAGACGTGCTAAGGCTCAATTATCCGCTTATGTACTATATATTTGTAATCGGCACTGTTCTATGTATTTATGGAATAAGCCTTAATATATATTTTTTATTTATAATATAGTATTAATATACGTACCTAGCTGTAACAGATTTCAATTTATTTAAGTTGAAAATTAAAATTTGATTCAGCAAAACGATAGAAAATACAAATAAAAATGTATTTATAAAAAGGCATATTCTTATCTGAACCGCCGCGGACTTCTTATAATTGGCAAAGTTTTATTGAATAGACGTAAGAACTAAACGTTCGGTCACTTGTCTCAATAAAATAATCTAAAAACAAGACTAGATATAACTTTCTTTCTTAATCTTCCATAGAAACCTCACCAAAGTGCTAATAAGTGCCAACAAAGTATACGTACAAATACAACGTATAACGGATTCAAGCCAATTATTCAGAGAGAACCGGTCGTTCTGACGTAGTCGGTACAGCACTCGGGGCGAACTTGAAATAACTAAAAGTTGCGTACCTCTGAGCGCAAGTAAACTGGGTTACATCGAAACTATAAACGGTAGTTCCTGAGATTAGCGCGGTCATCCTAGCAAACTGTTCATTTTTATAATATTCGTACAGACTATAGAAGAATCGTTTTACATGTTTTAAAGCGCGTTGCTTTTATCATTAACATAAATATGTTAGTTGGTTCATAAAATATAATTTTATTTCCTTGTATTTTAGCTTTTTTTATCTTTGCGTGCAATGCGGGTTTGGCGTATACTCGTACAGTTTTTAGCGCTAGACAACTGGAACAGAGTGATCTAGAGTTGAAATGTAAATCTCTTTGAGACACTAAGTCATTCACTTATTAGTGACATATTTTTAGACTATTTTGTGACTCTCTACTTTCTATTTCTTTAAAGACATTGCTACCTAGATGGAAAGCCGTTTACTTAATCAAACTTTCTAGATACTATAAATAACAAAAACAAACAATTGTTGTGTTAGATGACTCTTTTATTATAAAAAATTAAAAATATATTATACTAAAGGTCCCCAGAAAAAAATATCAATTAACTGAACAGAAACAGAATCAGCTACTTACTCCTAGTACACAGACACGCAACCACTAAACCAGACGGTCATCGATCTTCAACTGGGTTAAACTGGACAATTTCAAATTTGCTATAGAAAGTCCGACCAGTTAGAAAAAAACTGGTACTAAATGAAGACGTTATTAGTTTCGACGCATTAACATGAATATATGTATTTTATGCTACAAGATTAATTATCTCTATACATATGTATGTATGTATGTATGTATGTATGTATGTATGTGTGTATGTATGTATGTATGTATGTATGTATGTATGTATGTATGTATGTATGTATGTATGTATGTATGTAATTAATGTGTGTTCTGTTTGAGATGGCATGTGATACAGGTCCTAACATCTAAACTGCTAACGTGATGAAGCCTTACTGCCTATAGCCTATAGCCTTCCTCGAAAAATGGACCAAACAGAAATAATTTTTCAATTCGAACCTGTGCTTCATGAGATTAGCGCATTGAAGCAACTTATAGAATAAATGTAACACGCCTAATATGCTTACACACTTCTACTCGTGAATAGTTAGCATATCAATGTAAATAGCAATTAAAATGACATTAGTTATGAATCGGCGTAATGAGCACCCTGCAGGGCTGCAGGCCTGCAGGGCTGCAGGCCTGCAGGGTGACCCACAGCCCTGCAGCGGCTACAGCGGCTCGTGGAGGCGAAGTTGGTGGAGTTGAGTTACATAATGTCTAATTACTATTTAATATAGTTAATAAATGCTTCTATAATTTTTATTTAATTAAGTAAGTATCGACTTATAAATAGGTCCAGGAGGTGCCTATATATTTGTCAATTTTTCATTTTGTACACTAATAGAGACATTATAGGTTGAATAGTGGAACTTGACGCCACATCTTATCTAATAGTCCGGGAAACATGAGTGGTTCGATGATATTAATTCAATTATATACAAACAAATAACATTAAGAGTGGACCCTATTGAATTATTAAAATGATTTAAAAAGAATCAGTATCAGTTCACGCTATATCCCGCATATAGCAGAGTAGACAAAGGGAACCTAGTGTTAAAACACTCCGTTTCCCGAATTTTATGGAAGGATTGCGTGTTGAGTAGTGGAAATCGCTTCTTAGTGGTAGAGCGAAGAAATGAAAACATTATTAATAATAATTCCGTCCCCTCGAATGGGGATCGAATCCACAACCGTCGTGTTACAGTCACACTCTTGTGCCCCTGCGCCACGACGGCCTCAACGGATTTTAAAGTGAACACTTTTGCCGTTTTAAAATAATTCAATTAATTAACTACTAAGTACTTATGTTTATTTTCTCGCTTTGTAACACCTTGTGTAACAAGACAAAGCGCAGTGTTGAGTTCCGCCTCTCAATACGCAATATTTCGAAAATTGGGAAGGGAAACGGAGTGTCTCAACAATACGTTACCTCTGCCAACCATGACCTATGCGGGATACAACGTAAAGTTGCAAATGAAAAAAAAAAATTCATAATGTCTTTTTCTAATGCAGAATACTTTACTAATATGGCGACATTGAGTTCCGACGTAGTTTCTCAGTAATATGACCACGTTATGTTAGTTTTACATGAATCAGCTATTGTTTATTTGTAGACTTGTGAAAGAATAGAAATGATTAAATAATTACACATTAAATATACAAAATAAATGTAGTCTGCGCTTATGCATTGTAAGAATGAGTGCTTGTTGTATAGTAAGAATGTTTTTATTTGCTTACAATATATTCTTACCTTGCGGTCTGATCGAACGCCCGCGGCGGGGCAGGCAGTAGTGATAGCAGAAATATAATAATAATCACTTTTAAACATTTTATTGTATTTTCAAATCGTTTTCAATGACTTAAGGGAAAAAAAATACTATAGCTAATAATAATATCTATGTATATAGAAAACTATTTCGTTACTGAGTGACAGACAGACGACATTTAGCCGCAGAACTACGCGGCGTAGAGCGCTGAAATTTAGCGTTTAAGTTCCTTAGCGAGTGTGGGGAAGCCTTAAGAGAGGACTTCCCATATTTCTACAGGAACGAGAAAAGATGGGAAATGTCAAACATTTTATAGTGTACGCAACCGAAGTTACAAGTACAGCCTATCCATAGAACCTGTGACTACAACCCCCAAAACATTAATTTAACTTTGTCAAATAACCAAAATGACAAAATTGAAAATGAATAATACGAAATAGAGTAGATTAGAGCACAAAGAAGAAGGAATATTCGAGCGCTGTACCATTTTGATTACTTCATATTTGTGTTGTCCGACTGTCGCCGGCGTTAATAGGATATTAATGAAACTTCTCGTTCAAGAAAATGAAGTTCCGATTTAGAAATCGATCTGGTTGTAATTAATTTGAGATTGAGTGATTGTGTGTGCGTGTGTGTGTGTGTGCGTCGGCCAGACCGCAGACAGCGTCGGTGAGGTGTGAGTGGCGTAAAGTATACTTAAATTTCTCTCTGCTCTCAACTCTTACCTTAAATAGTTAATAATAAACACTCAAAAAATTTTTTACTGAAAAAAAATATTGCATAAATTTTTGTCATCAGGCTTCAAATACAACTTTTTATACAATACTCCCTTAAAATAGCGAATACTTAAAAAAAGTACTTGAAAGTGGTTTCCGTGTGAAACAAGCAATACTTAATTTAGTTATTGTTACACTCCCGCTTCACGCGATATGCTGACATTCCCCAAACATGTATCAGAGGTTAACTGTGGCTCCCTAATACGATCTAAGACGAAGTTCCACTTGTTAACTGTATAGTTTACTATAAGTTTTAACTTAGCTTATAGTTTTGATTTAATTTTTTACTCATTTTTATAGATTCAATATTTTTCCAAGTTATAAGCAACGAAGAAATGAAAACATATTTAAATGTAATAAATCTTTCCTCAATAAATATTTTATTTCCTCGAGTGGGGAGCGAACCCACAGTAATCGCGCTTACAGTCAGTGTTAGTGCCCTTGCGAACCATCGAACCTATTATGAACCTTGAACGAAGACGACCACTAAGTCAAAAATTATTTCAATTTGTTATAGAGTTCATTTATCTTTTCTCGAACGGAATAGTAGAAATCCTGTAACTCTTTTCCTTGAAATATATTTAAATTAGAATCATGAAGACAAAATGTGCTTCGAGAGACGTATTTGAATAAAACTAGAACTGCCGTTGTTATGTGCTTCATCATAAATAACTATATATTCGTGTATTCATTTATATAATATATCTATTAGATGTGCTATATGCATCGAGCGTGCGTCGTAGACACGCCGGTCTGGGTTTGTTTCCCGCGGAGGTTTTGAAGGACAGAGGAAGCTGAAAAAGGTTATTATGAATATAACTGTTGATTATACAAAATAAAAAATCTAAACCTATATAAAATATGCTGTTATTTTCAAAGAATTTCCTATTTCGATCCTCTTAAAAACTATTGAAAGAATCCTTGTAACTTTTTCTTCTTACAATAAAGTATAGCAAAGTAGCTTATGATTTTAAAATTGCATAGAAAAATGTAAAGGAAGTTGTGTAACTAACTTCAGGTGTACGAAACGTATTAAACAACTAAACTCGAGAACTTCATTTAGTAAGATCTATTATTAAGATACTGCGTTCTCTAATTTCTACAGTAACGAGGTAATTCGAGTTGAATGGCGGAACTTAACACCGCGCTGTGTCTTATCAGAGCGGTGAATTATGAAAGGTTTCAAATATTATTTGAAGCCCCTGAGCCGGGAACGAATCTACAACCGATAATATCAATATTTTACAAATTTTACTAAAAGTTACACAAAAATTGAACAAAACCGTAATATAATCGATATATTTACTTTCCGGTATTCAAATTGATTGTTCCAGTACAACGTGTCGCGTCGAATGAATTAGTGCCGGCTGTACCGAGTCCGAGTCCCAGTACCGAGTACCGAGTACCGAGTACCGAGTACCGAGTACCGAGTACCGAGTAGAGGCACCTATGTGTGTGTCACGTCCGTGTGTGGCAAATCCATTTCTTAGTGTTAACGTGTTCTTTTGTGAGGCAAGTGACGTCACCGCGTGTCACGTGTGTGTGGACGCTTTATCAATAATGTTGAACTTTCACGCTTCGAATTGAGTTAAATATTGATATTAATTATATTATTTGTTTTACGTGTCGATATCTGTCTATATATCATACATATGTATAATGTTATAAAGCTGAAGCGGCCTTCCGCCTTATATTCTATATGTGTCACGTGTCGTACACAACGAGTGGTTACGCGGGCCGGTAGCCAGTCACCAAACACACAAAGTCGTTGTTGTCAATTATGCGTAAATCATTATACTTTCAATTACTAAGGGGCAGTTCTAGGAAGTAAGGGGCACAGGTTGACAACGCTTATTCATTTGTACTGGAAGTAAAGAAATCACCGTCGTCGTCGTCTGTGTGTGCCCATAGAGCAGGATAGGCAGAGAGGTTTTACTGTCAGGACACTCCGTTCTCCATTTTCTTCCAACTAGACATTATGTGTGGCGGAACTCATTGCCGCTCCTCATTTCGCGTCCACAGCCACTGCCCCACTGCGCCATGATGGTCATGTCAAGTCAATCACAATATTGAAAACGCCGCTATCATTATTCAGCAACAGAAAATTTAATTATAAATATGTACAGCAAGCCCAGCTTGATTTAAAACCACTCCACAGCACTGGCTGTTGGTGATCGACGAGGGTGGTGGTGGTAGGTGGTCGCCTATGACGACACCTACACAGATTCTCTTCAATTAAGCAAGAATGCATTTAATACAGCAATCTCCTTTGATTCGCTGCAATTTCATGTACTGATGTTACTAAGAGCATTACCGAATGTAACGATGAAAGCCTCGACTCGACTCGACACGACACACTCGCACGTTCAATATATTCATTAAATATGCACTTATAACATTTGCTGCTTCACTAGTCATCGTCCGCATCTTTGTCTGCTTCCTTCGAGGCACTCCCCACTCCTCACTCCCCAACCTACCCACTGTAAAAAACTATCTAAGTCCAATAGTGTCGTGTGCCCCACTCATTTAAATATATGTAGGTATATAAAAATAACAAAAATAATATGTAAAAGATATATTGAGCGGAACGGAGTGTCTTGACACTAGGTTTCCTCTGCCTCCCTGTTGTGTGCGGGACACAGCCTGAAACTGATAATATGTGCGTATAAGTTCAATTTGTGTATTATATTTCTAATCGACCGACCACCACCGACTAAGACTATTTAGACGTCGAGTTTAAAGATCTCACAGAGTTCAAAGAAATGTATCTAGTTGTTGTAGACGAGAACAGTTTTGACTAGAACTCAATATTTTCAAAACATTTATTATTGTAGAAGCTAATGACATAATTAAATTGGCACTAGCCTAGCTTGTCTCTACTTGTCGAAAGTGATAAAAAAGAACTTAATATAGTATATGTATTTAACATTTTTTTAGTATCACGCTGTATCCCGCGGGGTGAACAGAGGGAACCCAATCTTACAGTCCGTCCGATATATTACAAAAACCCCGTAGCAACAATTTAAAACTGAAGGCTAATTATCATAAACCGTGAGTTTCCTTCGTTTGTACTTCATTTGTTATCGAACTTTAACACTTTTTATATAACAGTGCGTTATCAGCGCGGTTTATTGTTCTCGAGCGGCACCCGCCACCCGCTAGCTAACCCAGCTGCTGTACCTATATACGAATATATTTTAATTCGATTTTGATATTATTATTTATAATATATATATTAATATATAATTTATGAACTTACCATTTATTGAGAGCTTAGACCTGTATTTATAAATCGTTTTCAAGTCCGTGATCGATCTTGAGATACCATTTCCATTCATAAATTATATATCTACGAATGGCGGAATTTCAAGTTCGGTCTCAGACTTGACTTGACTTCAGATTTATAAATACGGGTCTAAGTGATAATATGTCATCATATTTTCTATATTTATATGGTCTATTATAACACTGTATGGTGCCAGGTTGTAGCCCACGAGGTGCAAATCTGGAAGTTGGATCTTTTACTAGAATATTAAACATTATTACGTACGTAGATTGCAATAAGTATAGCAAGTACAAATACATATTTTTAATATGTTTTTAATACAAATTTGTATATGTTTACCGATTTCTCTTATCACCTTATCAGTCACCCTCTCTGCTCCCGGTCATACGAAAAATGCTGATCATTAACTTAAATGCATTAAGCAGATGCGAATTTATCTTATTTTTTACAACTTTTTCGCTTATCACGAGTGTCGGAACTGGTCTTATTACCTATTAAATGAAGTTAATAGGTACATATATAATATTATTATTTTAAGCAGACAATATAAGATTTTTTAATCTTTATAAGAAAATGATAGCGTTTAGTTTATTAGCATTTCTCGAAGAACTATACCTACGCACACACGCGCACTGCTGTGTTAGATATCTTAATGTTACCATAAATTATTCTTTATAGTAACAATTACTTCTATTTATTATTTTTGTATTCCCTTAATAACATTTGATTGTTGTTAACGCGACGGCTGTGGGTTCGATACTCACTCGAAGGAATTAATTATTTTTATTTCCTTGCTTTAGCAACAAGACTATGCGCGGCTTAGAGTTCCGTCATTGAATATGCAATGTCTCTCAAATTGGGCGGAAAGTGGAGAGAGAAGTGCCTTAACAATAGGTTTCCTTTTAATAATTTCATTTCTCTCCGTCTGTCCTCCCGCATATACGCGGGATATAGCGTGAAGCTAGAAAAATAATCTTATGAGAAATATTTTCATTGCCAAAAGACATAAACATATCTCCGTCCAAGTTCGATAGTGCATTGTATTCCGTTACTCAAGACATGATATCTCAATATAGGTGGAAAATGAAGGCTGTGGTTCAATGTTAATAATTGTCTGTCTGTACAATAGTTCTAAGTTCAATCTCCATTTTAATAATTGATTTAACCACTCCACTTGATACGTGTCTAAGTAGGGCAGAAAGTGAAGAGCGGAGTGTCTTAACACTATACTTACCTTATCCGTATAAAGTATTCTTATAGTAGTTGTAATTTGTTTTATTATGTTTTGTTTGTCCGTGCCTCTAGCAAAAAGCATAAGCGAAGTTGCATTGCATTGCGAACACCTGCCTTGCGATCTGATATTAGATACATTCAGTCAGTCAGTCAGTATGCATACTAAAATATGCTTTTTGTTAGAGGAGCACGCGGGGCGCGGCCGCCGCGCGCTGCCCAGGTGGGTACCGAGTTCGATTTTTTTACGTCTTTTATTTACATCTATTTCTACATAATGTATAATAATATACTCCATAGATGGTACACCATCTTATACCACCTTTATACGAGATAGACAAATATAATTTAGTGTTAAATCACTTCGCTTTCCACTTTCTAGTGACATTGCGTATTATGTTAGGAAATATTTGACACAAGTGACTTCACAACCTAAGCCTATTGCAAATATATACTAATCAGTAGCAGTCATGGAAGTGCAGGTTCAAAATTTACTGACATTTTTATATACATTAATGATTCGATACTGATTGTAATGGGCTAATTGAGTAAAGAATATTTTCATTTGAATTTCTTGAAAACTCACTTTTTGATGTTTTATTAAAGAAGTATTTTTTCCTTTAAACGAAACTAATCTCCATATTCCGCTGTTACGATGCCTCGGCCCGCGCGCGCTCGGAGGAAACACGGCATCACCGCAAATAAAGATCGACGTTACACATGCAGCTGAAATGTTCCCTCCCTTTGGTACTTTACTGGTAGCAATATCTACTTGCGTCCAGTATCCGACTGGGTACGTGAAGGGTATGGGTTCGAGCCCAGCTCACGTAAAGGAGCGACGTTGAGTTGCGCTCGGACGTACAGCAGAGAGCGGAGAGTCGTAAAATTGTTGCTGTATAGTAAAATTGTAGCCACAATTGTTGCTGCTATATAACGAAGTACTGGAACTACAAAAACTAAAAATATAAGTTATGTTATATAATATATAATATTGAAGCTCAGTAATCAAGTGCTCATTACTCGAGTAAGAAATTCCTCAGAGCTAGGACTAATAAGAGATTCTCAACGTTTCAGTACTTTCAAATTAAAAAAACAATAGGTAATTTTGTGTATTATTTTTTTTATTTTTTACAATTCTCATATCTCTCCATTGTCCTCTTTCTTTCCATTTTGTAGCAAACGTGACAGTTGTGGGTTCGATGTCTAAAAGGTATGATGTTTTGCGTCTACTCAACACGCAATGCCTCGAAATTGGGCGGTGCGTGATATGGCTCTCCCCTTTCACCTATTTATTCGTATTAGACGTATGAAACCCTTCTGGTGAAACTATATCTAACCAAACCGAAAATATAAAATTTAACATAGAAACGAATACTCTGCAAACTAAAAATAACCGAAACTCCTTCATCTGACCGATGCAATGTAAACGAAGTATGTTTTAAATTAAAACTATCGATAGTAGTGTAAAGCTTGTATAAGTTTATTAAAGGTTTAGCGGCCGCCGCCCTGCCCGCCGCCCAGACCGCCGCCCAGCCCGTCGCCCAGTCCGCCGCCCAGCCCACCGTGCAGGCCTCTACAGCGTGATATAGTTATCTGTGAACAGAATTCAATTTGCTCAACCGAGGACTACACGTGTACCTTGACTCTTAAAGCAATAGTGTTATACTTGTTTCGGTACAATTAATGTAAAAATTATTTCGATGTCTACTATCCGTCTACAGATGTAACCTAACGCCGTGCCTTGTTTTACCAGATATTAACTTCTCCGCGTGGACATAGGGCCCACATACTTATTTCATTCTGTTAAAACGTACATGACTAATGAGGCCGTAAATACCTGCCCCGCTTACATTCGATAAAATCTATTTATCGATATATCGATATATCTCGATAACAATTATGTATCAATTTTCGAATTAAACTCTAAAAATACACGTGATATGTTCGAATAGAACAAAGTAACATGGAACCAGTTTCCGGACTACAACCTTTATAATGAACGCAATATTTATATTACATGAAAATATATTTCATTTGCTTTTAAAAAAAATAATTTATTGCGTACATTTTGTCATTTGAAGTCTCATTTTTACCTACCGTGAGTACTTGTGCATTCGTAGGAAGGAATAGTCAAGTGTAAAGAGAGAGACGTAAAGTGAGATCTCACTAATATTCTTAATGTGAAAGTTAGTGAGGATGGACCTGAGAAACTTTATACTAATATATAGGCTACAATCGTAAGGAAGTATATATAATTTAGCTGTAACGTAACAATGAGCTGCGGTCGCTCGTACGCGTATTGCGGAAGAAATGAAAGTAGACATTTCCAAACGACTTCTAGAAGGTTTATCTCGGCTAGGCTCGTTACGTTGTAGCAGGACGAACTTGGGAGAAATCTCTATGTTCTTTCTGAGACTCTCATCAAGTTAGTTCGGATCCTACGCGTTGAGACATGTCTGTATTTACCTTTTTTTATATATAGTTTTCAATTTAAGATTGGCCGAATTGTATGATGTTTTTATTTAAATTTTTGATTTAGTCTCTATGAAAACAATGAAATTCTGCGGCTTGCTGTTGATTGTTCAAGTAGACTCTAAGGGATCGATGTACTTACAAGTAGAATCGAGTGCCAGTGACCGTCTCTAGGGCTGCCTCCAAAGACGGCGTTCATCTACTTTTCCTACCTCCCGCCCTATCAAACATCAATGTTTGAATAATATTTGAAAGTAACCTTACAAAGTTACAAAGACTCCCATCCTTATCTATATGCTACTTGCGTTATAACGATTTGCAAATTGATCGATTCAGGGGTTCTAAAAAGGAAGTCCTTAAGTTCGTCCTGCTACAACGTAACGAGCCTAGCCGAGATAAACCTTCTAGAAGTCGTTTGGAAATGTCTACTTTCATTTCTTCCGCAATACGCGTACGAGCGACCGCAGCTCATTGTTACGTTACAGCTAAATTATATATACTTCCTTACGATTGTAGCCTATATATTAGTATAAAGTTTCTCAGGTCCATCCTCACTAACTTTCACATTAAGAATATTAGTGAGATCTCACTTTACGTCTCTCTCTTTACACTTGACTATTCCTTCCTACGAATGCACAAGTACTCACGGTAGGTAAAAATGAGACTTCAAATGACAAAATGTACGCAATAAATCTATTATATTAAAAAAAAGATTTCGACGAATTGAGAACCTCCTTTTTTTGAAAGTCGATTAAAAAGCAAATGCAATATAGAGCAAATGAAATATATTTTAATTTAATAAAAATAACAAATATCCTACATTTCATTTAATTTACTGTAGCTTTAAATAGTTTCATTTCAGCTTTAGTAATATGAAATACTTCCATTTAAAACGCCTGAATTTCAGTTCCTCCATCTAACGCCAAGAGGATCGTATTAGTATTCCGGAGGTAGCCCCTTCATTCCCGACGTCGTTTTACCAAAGCCTACATGTAGTGGAAGTATAAGTTTAGTGTATCTTGGTATTTTTTCCATATTAAATATTTAAGAAGAGTAAACCTCGCCTCGGCCGTAAACCCCGTCGTCGTGAATCACCCGAGCTCCGCTTGCCCACAAATGTGTTTTATAGTGTACTGAAATTTTATTGATATTCGATAATTTACTTAAACGTAGTAAAATTGTAGCAAGTGTTTGGTGGGTGTTGTGGATTCGATTCCCAATAAAATTATATTTTATTTCAAATACTCTTTGAATTTCTCCGTCTGTTTAGGCAAAGTGCGCAGTTAAATCTAGGAAAATAGTGACATTGTTGGAAAAAGGCAAACCGAATGCGATTGTTATAGATGCAAATGTTAGTTAAATTTTGATATTTATTAAATATTTACGTGGTACTCATCATCCAATACCTTGAAAACACAGACTAGCGAACTGAATGTGTTAAATACATAGGGTCCAAGCCTATCTCTAAAAAGCTCAAGAAAAAATTCACTGCAAATTAAAATTAGCCTCAAGAAACGTTAATTTTCCTTTAGAACACTCTTGTTTCGTAAACGTACGCGTAGGTCTTCAACTGGCACTTTGATCGCGGCACCGCGACGTAGCGCCGTCGAGTGTCTACTCCGTCATAATTGCCGACACTCAAATACATTATAAAACGCAGCAAAATGCCGCGACGATACGGAAATAGAAACTTTTAGACGGCTTTTAGAGAAAGCGACTTGGCTGTAAATCTGTGTGAACACTACTGCTATTTTTCAATATTAAAAATATATGACATTTATGATTATAGTATAGATTATAGTCTAGTGTTTTAAAGTCTTGTACAAATTGTTTGTTTTACACATAGTGCCGATGTCACTGGAGGGCGCGACAGTGGACGAGGTGCAAGAGGTATGCGGAGACCGCTCCGCCAATAAAATATACAATACTAATTTTCATTAGGGGGAGACCTCTGTTGACCTTCGAAAACACAGTATCAAAGATACTGGAGGAAGGTCACGTAAAAAGCATAAGGGCCCCCCGGAGGGCATGTATGAAGAGGTTGATGACAGTGGACGAGGCGAAAGACCATGTAGCGTTTGGCACTCCGTTCTCTCTGACTCCCACGCCGCGGGATAAAGCTTGAACCTAGTATAGTGTAGTACTCATTTTTATATATTATATTGCCACTTTTAAATATATGCTGTCTATGGTAATATAAATTCATTTCGAATATTCTCTACATCTCTCCGTATTTCTACAATTAAATTTCAATACCAAATAAATCTTAAATTGTAAGTTTAAATAACATATACAGTGCGTGCAGTCATAAAGTGACATGATGTACCTCTTCGCGCAGAGAGGCCCTGGTCGGTGCTGCTGACATAGTTTTTGGACTTCCAACTCATATAATAACAACAACAACGGAGATTTAAGACCTTCTAAACAACACTCGTACATTTTAAATGTAAATCTTAAATTTTAAAAAGTAGCTTTACTGTCTTCTCCGCAAAGCGGCACAGGCAGACCGAACTAGTGTTAGACACTCCGCTGTCGTTTCCTAGTTATGGTCTATTGCGTTTACAGTCAAACGGCTATCTCTGTGAGTCGTGAGTTCAAACATTCAACACTATTGCACGTTTCCCGCAATAGTAGAATAGAGAGGGAGAAGCAAGTGGTGAGACACTACGTCTTCCTCTCTCCGGCTGAGGTTCAACTCGTAATAATATAAATAAGAGGACCCCTTCCAGCCGTATCCGTATCTGGCAAGCTCGCGCCAGAACGACGCGGTGCGGTGTACCGGCTCCTGAATTATTTACACGTCCCATCCGAGAAGTTGGAATCGGCAGAATTAAAACTTGGCCAAGTTTCTTTCATATTTCACCTTCTTATGTTACTTTACTTGTCTGAACTCATTAAGCCATTTAATTAGTAAAAACCATCTAAATTTTATGATGGGTAGAGTTAGATCTGTCTGTGGAACTGTTATTGTTATTGTACTCAAGGGGGCTCTCCATATACGTGGTGGCGCAGCGGCACGACGTCTGACTTTGAACGCAACGCTTGTGGGGTCGATTCCCACTCAGGGGATTGAATTTATTCTTTATTCATTTCCATACACGTAATGTCTTGAAAATAGAGAGATACGTGGGGAAAAACGTGGAGGGTAAAAAATATATTGAGCTTTATGACAGCGGGGAAATGAGAGTAATTAATTTATCCGATTGGGAGGACTGACTCCATAACCATGGCGTGTATAGATAGACTCGGATCTACTGCGCCACCGGGTCTCGAGCACCTTCTTAAGAATATTTATTAGAGGATAGCAATATAAATATGACGCTAGCAGGAGCTTTAAAGTAGATTGACCCGATCTCGGTTTAGGAATGCGTGCCGCGCGGAGCAAGCGTGAAACGTACTAACGTTACTCACGCCCACTCCGGAACAGATTGCACTAAATCTTTATTTCAATTTGATAGATTGCCTTTCTACTATTATTAATATGAAAAAAATATTTATTCCACGCGGTAGAGATATATCTATAGTACGTACGCGAGTGACCACACCTGGCCTCAATCGATGAAACAAAAAGCGTCAAATCCCGGCGTTGTGTGCCGCCACTCTTTCGAAGTGGAAAACCTCGCTCTGTTAAGAAGATTAAGCGCGGCGTTGAGATCAACACGCAATATTTCAAAAATTGGGCTGTGCAAGTTAACTAAATTTCTTAACCTTAGGTTACACCACCACACGCGCGGTGCGGCGTGGAGCCACTGAAAACAAATACAGTATTCAATTACTCGTATTCTAACTGTGTCTACAATTTCATTACTTTTTAAAAGCTTTCCAAATATATATATTTTTTCACTAAAAAACAAACGGCTTTGCATTTAACGATTCAATTTGTTCACATTTTTCGCAGGAAACTAATCAAATTTTGTACATATCTGGTAGTTTTTTTAAATAAGAGAATATATTATTTACTTAGTGGTACTCAGTAGTAGGTTCGAATTTCATCTGGGGATACAGAGTGTATACAAGCAGGTTACCTTAAAATCTACCTCACAATATAAAAACAAAAGGACAGGCGGATTTTCATAAAATTATGAAAAGTGTAGCACAAAATATAAATTTAATGTATAATAGTGTCTATCGAACTCACGGCTTGTACGAGTACCTATGTAGGTATATACTCTGCTGTCGTACTTTACATGACAATTTTTGTGCATAATGCAACAGCGTGACCAAAGGACGGAACCACTTCTAGATAAATTTAGGCGTATGTTTGTAAAATTAAAGATGCTGTGGCTCAGCGTCTCTGTAATATGTAAATGGTAGCTTGTGGTGACGGCGCGGTGTTGAATTCCGCCAATAAGCTGCCCTGCCTTCCTGATACAGCGTATAGCTAAAAAAATGTGAAATAAAACGTACCATACATAAAGTTTATAGAAATATTATACCACTCTGTATTCATATTTTTTATCATGTTTTTAAAATTTCTGAAAAGACAAAAAAAGTTTGATGAACTTTTGCAATGTGAAACAATATATTAATAAATCACTTCGTTTCCTGCTCTCCACTCATTTCAGTACGTAACATCTCTGAAGAAACTCTACTATCTGGTTCGTTCAAATACACCAAACGTTCTACAAACATATTCCCTCGAGTGTTGTCGAAAACATTACCTTGTTCATTGAACTTATTTTAATAAATTCAATGATAAAACTTATTTTTAAAAACGCACATTTTTATAAATAAATGTTCTAAACGCACATATAGGTATATATATCCACAGCAAACAGTGTGTGGACTGTGGACACATGTGCCGCCGCGGTCCGTCCTCCTTGAATAATACAGAGTGAGTCCGAGATCTCACGTTTTATTGCGGCGATTGGCTACTACATCGGTTTGCGTACCGTGTTTTTAAATATATATTAAGTTGACGCCCGTGCGGTGCAGTGGCTTAATCTAAATATGCGGTGGTTGTCGGTTCATTATAATTAAATATATATATATATATTCATGGAAAACGTTATAAATTTACGTAAATATGTCAATTTCTATTACCATTTTGTATTTTTATTGAATACCCTTAAAAATATACCCAAACGATATTATAATAAGATAAGATGTCCCCAAAAATGATACAAACATCAAAATGTAATGCGTGAGTACGAACGCGGCACACGGCACGCGGCACGCGTCACGCGGCACGCGGTACAGCGCGGCGACAGCTCACACCTCCCGGCTCCACTGCACTCCCCCTCGGCGGTCCCACTACGCTCGTAAATCAGAACGTGCTCCTCACTCGGAGGTACTTACGAGTTTGAATTCCTCTTGAAGATAGTCTTCGTTCTCTGCTTTCGCCCCTTTTGCGTATGTCTTGTAGATCAAGTAGGTTCTACAAGCGGAATGCAACTGACTAAGTTAGTACATTTTAAGCGGTCGAAGTGACCCTGACCGCAGCGTCATCTGCGCTGCGGGGGTCACTTCAATAAGCGAATAATAAATAGCGGGTAATAAGCGAATTTGGATAATTCGCACCAAAGATATTTCTACTAAACTTCCTGAGATTAGCTTGTTCAATCCAACTAACTCTTCAGGCTTATAATATTAGTGTACATAGATATAATTTGTATTGTTTCTAAATTTAATTTAGTATATTTCAATTTTAATTTCTTGATGAACGAAAACCTAAAAGCAGACCAAAATATATAATATTAATATCACATAAAAATGTGAATGTTAAAGTGAAGTTTATAAGAAGTGTACCTCTTTAATATAAAATATAACGTCAGTAGTTCCACTTCCACCCGGCCTATCTCCCGCACCTCTCCTGCACCTCTCCCGCACCTCTCCCGCACCTCTCCCGACGCGCGCCGCTTCAGATACAAGTACGAATAATGTTTTCAACGCTAAGATGTCACGTGGATAATTTCTTAATGGCGTAATAATGTATGCGATATACTCTTTTTTGAAGGAAAACATATAACATTTTTAAAATGTCCAAAATAACTGTAACACTAACAAAGAGACCGCGAGTTCCGCCATTGAACGTGCAATGTCTCGAAATTTGAGCGGAAAGTAACGGAGTTTCTTGACACTGGGTTCACTTCATAGATCCCACGACCACCGAACCCACGACCAGTCACGCCGGTAAGCAATCCTCCTCCGCCGCTCGCAAAGCCGCGGTTGACAAATGCGCGGTAAGGGTTGTCTTACCTTCTTGCGTGTTTTTATTTCGTAACAAATGTCCTCGCACTCCATATCATACACTAAGATATATTGTTATAGCGTAAGCTCCTAATGCCGGCGTGTGTGCGTGTGTGTGTGTATGTGTGTGTATGTATGTACGAGTATGAGAGGCTTATACGCTTTGTTTGGAAGCTTTCTAGACAGCTTTTGATTGTTTACTTTAAATGTAAGGATATATTATGAGTTTATGACAATAAATCAATTCTCTATGTACTTATACCTTATTTTGGAGATATTGCATATGGCGACACTGATTACAGTATAAACAGATAGACGAACGAAAATAATTTATAATATAAACACTTCTCTCATAACTATCGCTTTTTAGTTTAATACCTGAAACCCCAATATCCGGTATCATCTAGACGCCCTATAAAATCATAAAAGCGGAAATTGATACGTAAATTTGAAAAATATTTATCAACTCCAAGATGTCACGTACAGACACGTCGTCTCATCTGACCAATATTTTTATATTAGAGTTAATGTAAGAACCAACGTTGCTGTTGCTGTTGCCTTGATTAAAGCCTGTATGGCTTTAATCAAGGCAACAGCAACAGCCTACTTAGTTAGTATACACACGCTTATTCCGACAGCCATTTAATTTCCTTGAGTGGGAATCGAACTCATAACCTGTCGCGATCACAATCGCACGCTTGTGGCCCTGCGACACGACTGGCTTTAACATTTATACAACATTATTATTTTTTATCTCAAGCTCCATTCGAACCACCGACTACCTTCCTATCGCCTTTATAAGCTAACGCCAAAAGACCACGATCCACGATCACGAGGACGTCGAGAATAAATTCAAATATTGATATTTATATTTTAATTTTGTAAGCGGATGATAGTTGCTCGACTCATAAAATATAAGTTATTTTTTAATTTAACGCATCGCAGTGCAGGAGGAGGTAGAACAGGCAGAGAGGATCTCGTCTTGAAACATTCTTTCCTCCATTTTTAAAATATCTGTCAATATTAAATATTTCTTGTTGTAAGTAATTTCTTAAGTAAGTTTTTAAGTTTTTTTTGTTATTGTCGATGATTAGCCTTACGCTGTATCCCGCATATAGCAGGGCAGGGCATTTCTACACATTGAGTTCTGAGTAGCAGAACTCAACACCTTGACTTGGCTTTTTACCAAAATCCCTCCAGTAGGGATGTTTGTGGAAGTAAGCCGACATATTCGTATGTTGTACTGACGGCCCCTCTAATCACAAGTATTGCACCCGCGACGTGACCGCGCGCGTCAAAATCATTAAATGGATTTCAAAAGCCTTACGTTAATAGACAAAGGCAGTAATCAGTGTCCCGGCGTGCCCCCCATTACCCCCCACTACCCCCCACTCCCCCCACTCCCCTTTTGCTGGTGCTACACAACATTACTGTACAATAGTGCGGAATTAACTTATCCACATACGAGTACGTCGGGGTAAAATAACCTATGTGAAGCATTGTGGCTAATTCTTTTAAATTATTTGGTTTTAATTTACCTATAATTTTATAGCTGCAGCGTCGTCATATTGCCCGATGTAAAGACACTCTGCTCTCCGCTTTCTGATTCCAACGTGGAAGAGTTCTCACGTTGGCTTCGGATCTACAACTACCGTGTACAGTTCGACACCCCGACTGAGCCACGGTGGTGTCAGTATTCATATACTATATAAGGTATAAAGTGTCGAGTTTCCCTGTTTCAGCTGCACACTGACACTTGAGTAGTAGTGACTGCAGCAGTTTTTTTGTTTATTTCTAACTCAATTGTTATATGTGAAAAAACGATAGCCATATGCCTACCCTAGGTTTCATATGGCTATCGTTTTTTCAGGACAATTAATTCCCCGCTTTCCGCAGAATTTTCGAAATATGAGTAGGGTATTGAGTGACGTAACACAACGCTGCGTTGTGTCTTGTTAACCCCCAAGTGGAAATAAACCTATAACCGTCACGTTTACAGTTAAATGCTGGTCGACTCTGAGCCTTCAAAAAACCTTAAATATTTATTATAGTAGGTACCTTAATATACTTAGCACTATGACAAATCTAGAACTCACTCAACACGTCGACGCTGAAGGTCGAGGTAACGGAAGTGTTAAAGAAAAGTGAACGCTTGGTGACTGGTGACTGGTGTCTGGTGACTGGTGTCTGGTGACTGGTGGTGGGATACAGTTCAAGTGACATTTCATTTATTTATAAATAAGTAGTTGCTTTTGAATATGTACAAACAAGTTAATTGATTTATTTTTAATTTATTTATATTTCAAGGGATTGAAATGGAATAATACATACACAATAACGCAGAAATAATACAGTTGATGTATTGCAAATATTTACATTAACTATTAGTTAAATTGTAAATAAAATTAAAATATTCTTTTTATTAATAGACTTGTTCTTCTTCTTCACGTTGTGTCACGCAAATTACAGGATATGCGGAGGGATTTAGTGTTAAGACACTCCATTCCCTCCGTATCGTACAATTTTTGAGACATTGTGTGTTTAGCGCACTTTCTATTGTTACCAAAGCTATATAATGAACATAATTTATACCCTCGATTTCGAATCGAATCGTCGAGTTTACGTTAATATCAACTCAAATTAAACCCATAACCTCACTGCACCTCAACGGTGCCACGATCGATTGTTTTTAACCACGATATATGTAATATTAATTTAACTTGAGTATCTAAAGTTAGCAACGCTTGTAATTAGCGCGTAGACTGTGTACTGTTAACTGCACAGTTTATAGTTAATAGTTATTCTATGTAATATCACTAGAAGTATTGAAGTTAAAGTGGATTTCCCTTCAGTTTCAGTGAAACTAGCGCCTCGCCAAGTGTTGTAAAAGTTGTGTAAACCAATCATTGTGTTCTGACTATAATAATATTGTAGGTGGTAACTGCTAAACCTGTTTAGATAGTTCTACTATTAAACAAAACAGAACAAAAAATTACAGAAAGTAAAAATATCGATCGAGTGTGAGTCTGACTCTCTCGAAGAAGGCTCCGTACTATTTTCAGGATTGTGGGTCAACGGTAAGTTTGTTTTGGGAACACAGTACACTTGTGTTGACCACGGTGCTCGTGTCTTTAGATTGTGTTGAGTTAGATACTTGATTTTTTCTGTGCTCCGCGCACCAAAGATGAAAACAAATAATATTAATTTCAGATTGATACCTTCAAGCGATATCAAGATAAATGGTCTTGACAGACGGACAGACAGCCAACAAAGATCCTAATTAGGGCTCCGTATAATAATACGACATCCTAAAAGCGAGCGGTCGATCTCTTTATCTATGCCTACATATATAAGGAGAACAATGAATAAAATACTCAATATTAAATTATTTGACGCAAAATATCTTAAAGTGATGAAGCTATACTTCATGCTGTATCGCGCATAAAGCAGCTCCCCTGCTGCAAACAGGATGCAGTGTTAAGATCCTCCGTATCCTCCCCAACCACCGCCACAGAGAGAGAGAGAGAGAGAGAGAGAGAGATACTAATCAAGACAGCCTCACGTTAAAGTTTGCCCAAGTATACTAATTTAAAATATACTAATCTTCGATCTCTATTCATACGAGTACACACCCTTACGTACATACATTCATACACTCTGTTAATATTGCAAATGAGAATTTCAATGGATCGTGTATCCGCATAGACGCGGAAATAATTCTTACCTATAAGGTTTTAGAGAAAGTGGTGTGGCGGGTCACTTGGCAAGCAGCTCTCTTAATAAGTGCGCACGCCTATTTGTGTCGTTTTATATGTCGCATTTAAAATGATTCTTTAGATTTGTAATAGTAAAAAGCAAGAGATTTTTTTATTTATTTAGAATGATCGATTTAGCAAACATAACTGTAGATGGACAGAGAAAACTGTCATATAAAAAAAATCCGAGCGCCCTGGACCCTGGTCGCGGTCGTACGTTTCCATCTTGCTGGCGCGGGTGACGGAGGAATTATCCATTGAGATGGTATAGGTTCAAGAAAAAGGACATTACTGACATATATGGCATCAGTTCGTATGATTACATTTTACGCTGTGCTGTGCTCTCCTGCACTAGTCTTTTCGAGTTGTTCGCGCAATCTATACTTAGACCCTCAACACCCCGTAAGATAACAGTTTAAAGAAATTTATATTGTGGGACAATATGTACGCTTTCACAACTTTTTATTTATCCCAGAAAACGTCTGAGAATTTTCTAGAGTCTGTGTTCTTCTGTTCTCTGGGATCTTCACAATTAAAAAAAAAAGTAATAAACGATTGTGTGTTAAAAGTTATTACCTAAATGGATAAATAAATCAGCTTCTCGCTGTATCCCGCGCCTTAGTGCCAGAGCGAAGGAATGAAAATATTAATAAATAATAAATCATTCTCTCGCGTGGGGATCGAACCCACTACCGTCGCGTTACAGTTACGCTCTTGTGTCGGCTTCTAATTAATTAAATTATAAACGATAGCACGTCGTGGGAACGAGATGCTCGCTCCAGTCTATTTGAAAAGTGTCATTGTTTACTTTTTTCTTTACTCGTTGGCTCCTCCAGATCTGAGGCAGTCGCTTTAGTGAACTGGTGGTACATTTTTTATAAATCACTTGAGACAACTTCTTTCATACACTTACGACGAAGGCACTTTTCGTCCACTAACATATACTAATAAGATTTACTCTGTATCTCAGGTACATACGTATGTACGTAGATATAATTATGTGTTTGTATGTCTGTATACGAGTATATGGTTATTCCGAGTGAAAGTGGAAGGGCCGGCCTAACGTCACTCAGTAGGTATGCCTCCTCACTTCAACTTCCCGTTATATTCTCACAAGAAACTACGCGCAAAGGATGTCTGTTTGTCCTTAATAGCGGGTTCGTATACACAATACAAGGAAGCAAGCAATTAATATGCCGAAGAAAACTATATTCTTACATTATATTATTATATTTATAGAAGACTAATAAATTCTAAATTTTGTAAGGAGATTAAAAAAACTGAGTGGCTAATAAGCCATGAGGCAATAGCCGTTACATACATTCCCACTCCGATATAGAAACCATTTTTAGTGCTATTTGTATCAATATAAGATAGTGTATAGTTTTACTTGTCTAATATCACGTGTCATGTTGTTTACTAAATCATCTTCCAGTAGTCAATCGTAGTATTAAATCTTAATAATATATTTAAATCACGAATAAAACTCATACGTACATTCGGCTGTTTTAAACAATCTCATTTCCAAATATATAAAGTTTTTGTGTATTTCAGTTTGGTTGTGTCTCGTTAGATCGCGTTTCCGGTCGAACGAACTTTCTATACTACGGAACTTTGCTTTGTTCACTAAAAATAAAAATATATAACTCTGGTCGATATTCATTAGAGGGTCCGTGATCCGTATGTGCAGTTTAGGCTCTCGCAGTTCTGTTTATTAATCTGGACGCGATGGCCGTGGATTCGATTCCAACACGAAATTATTATATTTTAATGTATTTTCCATTAAAAAATAATGTAAAATACATTAAAATATAAACATTTCCTTCTCCACTTTTAACGCAAAAATACCCTAACCTAAGCCTATGAAACTATTATATAAATATTAAATATACAAACGAACTGACCAATTTAATAAACTTTCCTTCAAATGGGAATGAACTCACAACCATCACTTACTACCAACGATCTATGTGTTTCCAAGTTGGCATTCGCTGGGTACATTGAATGACTATTTTGTCTTAGTTTCAATGCAGACCAAATTGAAAGCTTTTCTTAACTAAGTTCGCTAAAAACACTGTACTAAACTAAAAAGCATCAGATCACTCATTATTATTTTTTTAATACACACATGCGCTTCCGTTCCCCACTTCCCACCGAACCCTCGAGGCAAAGCATGTTTAGTGACGGAATTCAACGCCGCGCTTTACCTCGTTACGAGAGCGAGGAAAGAAAAATATTAAATATTTAATTCCCCCAAGTGGATATTGAACCCACAGCCTCTGCCTTATTTTGCTCAATTTGTCAAGCTTGTGAACAATATCTGCGTTCTCTATTTTTTAGGATTGCGTACCTCAAAAGGGAAAAACGGAACCCTTATAGGGTCACTTCTTTGTCCGTACTTCCGTCTATGAAGACCATTTATCTCAAGGTAGTGTGGAGGTATCGAGCTGAAATTAATATCATATACTTAGGACAATGGCTGAACCAGGAACTAGTGATGAAAGAACCAGTAGTTCTTTAGATTAGAGCTTTCAACCAAACAAACTCTTACGCTTTACAATATTTCATACTAGTGTATGTAGATACAAATTAACTTGAATTTGAACTCACAACCACCACGGTCGGCTAGACACATGCCAATCCATACCTATATTATAAATTCGAAAGTAACTCTGTCTGTCTGTCTGTCTGTCTGTCTGTCTGTTACGCAATCAGGGCCAAACCGCTAATTCAATTGTAATAAAATACTTATACAGAGATACTTGAGGGTCTTCGGATGAACATAGGTTACTTTTTTTCTCATATTTGTAATATTGTCGATATATACTAATATATTAAAATATTTTTTAATTTGACAGGCAATTTATTCCGCCATGT